>BQNB010155919.1:0-15333 GCA_026074375.1 Tanacetum coccineum | reverse complement strand
ACATAAAATATGACCTCTGATTTTTGGCTAACCTCAATTCAACTTTTAAGTAGGGGTTTTACTCCCCGAAATCAGACCCAAATCTGACCCGAATTTACTGTTTTGACAACTTTTCTTGCAAAAGTTATTTGACTAACTTCCCGACCTCAAAACCTTTCGGTGCTGACTTTTTGGAAACTAGACTCTCTGAACTTCAATTTAGGCACAAGATTCAACCCAAAACTCGATTTTATCAGTGAGATATCATTCAATCAACACGACCTAAAATTCTGCCAAACCCTAACTTTCAATCTAACGCGTTCTAAACTACATTGTTTACACCAACATGCTCTAAATCGAATCCCGAACACTCTCATATAGATTTATATCATTAATTTACAGAAAATTTATGAACCCTAATTTATCCATCAATTAAAGTTACTATTTGGAAAAGATTAAACAAAAACTTAATTGAAAACATACCTAAACCTTTACTTGATTACCCTTAAATCACCACCTTGGCTCTTGATAAAAAAAAATTCTTCTTGAGGGGATCGGCCGAACAAACAAAAGAGAGGAGAGAAAAGTATTTTAAATATTTATTGATCTTATATTTATACTACCTATAATCCTAATTATAATCAGATTTTGTTTCTCCTTTTTTTTCTTTTTCCTATAACCGATCCAACCAACATCCCTTTTTTAAAATTAATTTTTTTTAATTGTTTTCTATAAAATTTTGTTCTCCCCTCCTATATATATATATTTTTTATATTTTTTTAAAATACAAAACTATTTACTACTTATTTACCTTAAATACGTAAATAAATACATAACTTAAAATAAAACACTTACACTACTTATTATCATTTTCCCCAAATTATTATATACTTATTACTTCATAAATAAATTATAAAATCTCAATTCACTAAATAATCTTAACTTGAAATTTAATGATACATACTTCTTCAATTTTACCGACGATAAAAATAACGAAAATCACTATACTTCTGAAATCATCATCACAAACGAAACGAAATGACTCAATCATTCATTTCATAAATTACTTTCCTAAATTGGAAAGACCTATGATTAATTAACTTAAATACTAGACTTAACTAAAACCTAATAATACCTTATATACTTCTTACGCTCATATATCAATTATTCACCAAATTATACGATAACGCATAAAATCATGCTATCATTTCCATTGTCATAAAATGTGAACGAAATAAAATAGCTACCAAAACCATAATTCAATCACTAATAGATGAATACGCATCACGGATTGATATCAAGAACATAATTAAAATCACCTAGATCACAAATATAGCACATATAAACACTTAGCCAACTCTAAAAGTATGACTTACCTGCTCAAATCACGGGTGTCACAGTATTCCCTCCTTAAGGAAATCTCGTCCCAAGATTTAACTAGCCGGTTCAACAGCACGATCAACAAATAACTAGGGATACTTAGACTTCATATGGTCTTCGCGCTCCCAAGTGAACTCGGGACCACGCTTTGAATTCCAACGAACTTTCACAAGTGATATCTTACTATGCTTCAAACTCCTAACCTCATGGTCCATAATCTCAACGGGTTCCTCAACAAACTGAAGAGTCTTGTCGATCTTGATTTCATCCAATGGCACATGCAGATTAGCATCCGCCAAGCACTTCTTCAAGTTTGACACGTGGAATGTGCCATGCACACTACTAAATTCCTCGAGCAATCTTAACCAATAAGCTACAGGACTGATTCTTTCAAGGATCTCAAATGGTCCCACATACCTCGGTGCTAACTTATCTTTTGTTCCAAAATAAATCACGCCTCTTCAAGGCGACACCTTTAATAACACACGATCTTCAATCTCGAACTCCAACAGCTTACGTCTATTATCAGCATAGCTCTTTTAACGATCCCTCGCCACTTTGAGCTTTTCCTTTATCAACACTACCTTATTAGTTGTTTCTTGTACCATTTCAAGTCCAATCAAACTACTTTCACCAATTTCTGCCCATAGAACGGGCGACCTACATTTCTTTCCATATAATGCTTCGAACGGATAACACCGAATGCTCGAATGATAACTATTGTTGTAAGAGAATTCAGCTAACGGTAGGTGAACATCCCAATTGCCACCAAAGTCAATAACACACGCCCTTAACATATCCCCTAAAGTCTGAATCGTACGCTTACTTTTTCCATCCGTTTGAGGATGATAAGCTGTACTCATATCCAATCATGTCCCTAAAGCTTTTTGTAATGTTTGTCAGAAACATTATGTAAACCGTCCATCTCGATCTGAAATAATCAACACAAGAACTCTGTGTCGTGCGACTATCTCATCGATGTACAACTTTGCCAATCTCTCAGTACTATAATCCTCTCGCGTCGCCAGAAAATAAGCCGACTTGGTCAGCTTTTCGACTATTACCCAAATCGTATCATGCCGACTCTTCGTCTTAGGTAACTTCATGATAAAGTCCATAGTGATATTATCTTATTTCCACTCGGGTATCTCTGGTTTTTGCAATAATCCTGAAGGCCTCCGATACTCAGCTTTCACTTTCGAACAAGTTAAACAATTACTAACATAGGTAGCAATATCCTTCTTCATACATGGCTACCATACATATCTCTAAGGTCATAGTACATCTTATCCGCTCCCGAATGTACCAAGTACCTTAATGCATGAGCATCGTCCATAATTAATGTCCTTATATCACCTATTAATGGAACCCATATAAAATACATACCTCCATCTTCCTTCCTTTCCATTAGTTGGTCCAGGTCACGCAGCATTTCTGTTGTCGCGTTCTCTACCTTGGACGCCTCACCTGGAGCAGCCAATACCTTGTCCTTAACACTTGACTAATAGTCATGGACATTGCATGTACTTATCTTGGTTTCACTCTCTCCTTTCTACTTAATGCATCAGCCACTACATTCGCCTTTCTTGGATGATAATGAATCTCACTGTCGAAATCATTAAACAATTCAATCCATCTTCGTTGGCGCCTATTTAACTCCTTCTGGTCGAATATGTGTTAAAGACTCTTATGATCCGTATAGATGACACTCTTTGTTCCGTACAAGTAATGCCTCCAAGTCTTAAGGACAAACACTACTGCTCCTAATTCTAGGTCTTGTGTTGAATAATTCTTCTCATGGATCTTCGATTGTTGTGATGCATAGGCGATTACCTTACCTCTTTGCATGAGTACACAACCTAATCCTTGATTTGACGTGTCGCAGTAAACTACAAACTCTTTGGATTCATCATGCAATGACAATATTAGTGCATTTCAAAAATTGTCCTTCAACTTCTAAAAAGCTTCCTCTTGTTCCTTGGCCCACTCATACTTTTGATTCTTCTGTGTTAGTGAAGTAAGAGGTTTAGCAATCTTAAAAAATTTATGATGAAACGTCGGTAGTAACCTGCCAATCCAAGAATGATCGTATCCCGGATGGTTTCTTAGGTACCTTCCAATTCTTTACTGCCTCGATCTTACTAGGGTCCACGTGAATTCCATTACTGTTAACCATGTGTCCGAGAAAATGAACTTCTTGTAGCCAGAATTCACACTTAGAAAACTTGACAAACAACTTCTCCTTCTTTAGCAGCTCTAACACTAACATCAAATGAACCTCATGTTCCTTCTTAGACTTTGAGTAGACCAAGATATCATCAAATAACACAATGAAGAACTTGTCTAAATACGGCTTTCACACCCGGTTCATCAAGTCTGTGAAAACCGCTGGTGCATTAGTTAATCCAAAAGGCATAACCGTAAACTCAAAATGTCCATACAGCGTCCTAAAGACAGACTTTGGAATATCTTCTTCTTGTACGCTCTTAACTGATGATAACCAGATCGAAGATCTATCCTAGAGAAATAACGCGAACCTTGTAACTGGTCGAACAAGTCATCGATCCTGGGGAGATTCTTGGTGGTCAGCTTGTGCAACTCTCGATAGTCTATGCACATTCGAAATTAACCGTCCTTCTTCTTAACGAATAACACAGGTGATCCCCACGGAGAGTGACTTGGCCAAATGAAACGTATTTTAAACAAATTTTAAGGGTTGCGAACTAACGAATAAGGTAGCAAACAAATATCAAATCAAAGGCTAAAAAACATATAAGGGATTTCACAAATGCAAATAGATGCAGACCGAATGTCATGAGAATCCTTTAAAAGATAGGATAGAATATACGTACCGATAGAAAATGCAAATGAAAGAATCAACAAACTCACCACGACAACAAGGAACATAGAACAAATAACAATACGTATCAAAATGAGAAGCTAGAATTCATATACCAATAATCGAATTTACTCGAAAGAACCAACTAACTGTAATTTTTTTAAAATAATAAAGAAAGTCTTCTAAAATAAAAAAAATATTTTAAATCTTAAAATCTTCTTGAATATAATCTTTATAGAAATTCATTTTAAACATGGTTGTTATAGAAAATGCAGGGACATTTATTTAACGGTGTATTGCATTTTACCATTATGAATCATTTTGACATACTTTTCAAAAATAAGATTTAAGAACCATAAAATTAGTTTCATAACTTATTTGTAAGGATCATTTTAAACATATCTTATTCATAAAGAGACATTCACATAAAATTTGTGTCACAACATATTCATAAAATGAATTAAAAAAAAGTTTTCCCTAAACCTCATCAAGATAATATTCAAAAGGATTATTTTTATAGCTCGTTCTCAATATAAAATATGTAACTCAAATAAAGGACATCGTAATACAAAAAGGGGTTGCGAAATACCGTAAGGACTTTAACGTATACGTATTGTTTGAAAGAGAAAGAAAGTACAAAGAACCATATAATCAAAATAACAAACAAACGAACACGTACAAGTGAAATTAGTGCAAAGACATTACAAACCAAAAGAAGAACGTAAAGACTCATCCGTACTAACGATCAAAATGAAAACCATAGAAAAACATCGGTACTAACATGTCGTAAACATGTTACGAAAACCAAAGGATGTGAAAAACAAGGGTGTAAACATCCGCACTAATATTTTATGAACAATTTGAAGAAATTTTATACTTAACGTAAGGAAAGAGCCAATGAAATGTACCACTATCCAAAGAAGCAGATCCAAACCACCAATATATATCAAGACGCTAAATGGGAGAGATAGATCATTTGTACCGACATGGTACGATCAAGGAATGCTAAAATGAGAGCTAGATATCTGAACGAATAATTGAGCAACCAAACAAACTCAATAATCATAATAGTAATAAAAAGGTATCCAATATGGGCGAAAAAATAGCTCCCTCTATTCCATCAATTCTGATCGCATAATCTTCTTATTTCTTGATCTGAATATCATATAATACTCTTGTTTAATCTGTTAATCTTATGACTATAATGATTTAATAAGTTTCTTATTTGATTGATGTTTCTCTAATGATTTATGGTGCAATCTCTCATTTAGGGTTTGGTGTTTTTTCATTCTTTAGGGATCTTTATTAATTCTTATCGAATTTCATTATAGAAGTCATATAGTCCTTCGTATATTTATATTATTGCCTTCCTTCAAAGGTTTTTCATGATGAAATAGACGTGGATCTCATAGCTGCTGTGTTGATCTTTTAGTTTTCTTTGTTTAGGGTTTTTTAGGTTTTGGTTTGCTTGTTGCAGTCAAGAATGTCAAATACAAGTGATAAGGGTACTATGTTTGGAGATGGTGCTGCTTGGGTTGGTATGCAGCTTAGAAGTAGTCCAAAGGTGAGTACATCTTTTCCTTTGGTTTCTTCGTCTTTTATTATTAACGTACCCCGAGAACTATATAGTATTGATGTTTCTGCCACTTTTAGAGTTTCATTAACTACTTTAGGTGACTTGTAAAAGTTAATTAATGATATTGATGCTGGTAAACATGATGAGTTATTATCTGAGTTAACTAATAAAGATCGTATGGAAACCTTGGAAGCATTAGATTCTATATGTAATTCAATTAAGGTTGATCGTAATAATGCTGATATTATCCCTTGTAAGGTTTCGTATGCTGATGATTCAATTAATCTTAATGTTGATGAATCCACAATACCTAGTGACCCTATTGTTCAGTCTGTGGACATCAATAAGTCAACATCCTATGCTGGAGTTGCGGGTGAAAGTGCAAAGGATCAACCAAATGTTAATTCCAACTTTTGTGCCTTGGTGGCTGATCCTGTATTTGATGGTGTTAACATCTATATTCCTCGTAAAGTTATTGAAAAGGTTAGTACTCGCTTTGAACACACTCTATATGGCTACTTTATTGGAAAGAGAATGGCGTTTTTGGTTGTTGAATATTATGCTAGGAACAACTGTATGAAACATGGGCTGAAAAGGATTATGATGAATTCCAAAGGCTTCTTTTTCTTTAAATTTGATTCCTAGGCTGGTTTAGAGGCTGTTCTGGAGGGTTGTCCTTGGTTGATTTGTAAATCTCCGATCAATCTTAAGAAATGGTTGATGGATACTAGATTACTCAAAGAAGAATTGACTCGTATTCTGATATGGGTTAAATTGCATGATGTTCCTATTCAAGTTTTTGAAGAGGATGATATTAGTCTAATTTCTTCGTTCATTGGTAAACCTGTTATGCTTGATTCATACACAAACTCCATGTGTAATGATTCATGGGGTAGGAGTAGTTTTGCTCGGTGCTTAATTAAGGTAAATTCAGAGGCTGATCTCGTGGATGTTGTTACTATTGGTATTCTGTCTCTTTCTGAGGATGATTTTACCAAATAAACCATCCGTGTTGAGTATGAATGGAGGCCGCCCAGATGTGATACATGTAAGATTTTTGGTCATGTTCATGACTATTGTCCTAAAAGGTGGTGAGTCCTCCTATTGTTGCTACTTCTAATGTTGTTATCCCTAATGCTGAGAAGACTAATGATGGTTTCCAAACGGTGGGTAAAAAGAATAAGAGGAATGGTAAGTCCAAGTCTACTAATGGCGGTCAGTTTACTGGTCCTTCAGTTAAACATAATGTTAGATATAAGCCTAAAGCAACTACAAGTGCACCAAAGAAGGGAACTACTTATGTGGGTTATACATCTTAATCGACACCTATGTTGAAGACGACTAGTAATTCATCTAAGAAAGATAATCTCTCCATGTCTAATTCTTTTTCTACCTTAAATGAAGAAAAAGAAGAAGATGAAGAAGATGTGGAAAATGTGTATGATGAATCGGCTAACTTAATTCAAAACACAAAAGCTGGTGGAAGTTTATCTTTCACGGCTGCTACTAGTTAGCTTGTTTAGTTGTGTTATGTGTTCTAGTTGCAATTAGTTGTTTCTAAAGTTGTAAGAGTTTATGGCATGTCATAAGCTCTAGTTTTAAGTGTTTATCAAGCTATTTAGCTTGAGGTTAATGTGGTACTTTAGCTACATTCCATTTGTACTTAACTTTTTTCGGTTTTAATATACTTTACCGGGGTAACCCTTTACCCAAAACAAAAAGGTATCCAAGATATTCATAACCGTTAGGTAGAAAAGATCTTGCTGGCTACGCAACTAAGCCCAACAAAATCGCTCATTAGTTAAGAGAAGAATTCTCTAACTATACAAATATCCTTATCATGAACGCACATATCACAACATCTTACACGACCATTTTGCAAACAAACACCGATCAATGCAATCATGGTCACAAGTCTACGTGTGTGATGCCTTTATAATAATGTTGGCCACCCATAATTATAAGTGCATCCTTTCACACGTATACTTACTTCCAAGACTACATATCTCAATGATAACACACATATATGCACATATACCACATTGCATAACTTAAGCGACTCCAATAAAACACAGAAATGATACTACATCCAAGCAATATTTATTTATATGAAGGTCTCAAAGCGCCTAAAAATATGTAATATCTGAAAGAAATTATTGATAGCAACGTAACGAGGTAAAAGATGGGATAAACCTATGATGGGCCTCACTTGGGTTTGACTTTGCTTTTGCAAGAGTCACCCGACTCTGCGAGTCCATGCCTGCTACCAGCATTTGACAAGAGATCTAAGTCGGCCTCCTCCTCTGACTCTTCTAACTATGCTTCCTCCTCCTCTTACAGCTTATTTATAAGTTGTGTAAATGTTTTTAAAAAAAAGCAAAAAGGGAAGGTGGAAGTCCAAGGTGAGCAAGGCTCGAACCTTGGACCTCAATATCCTCAACCTTTCACACCACACCACTCATACCATCTGCCCTTGGGACTTCTTCGGTAATCCTTTGCAAGGTTTATTATTTAAAGACATTTCTAGCCCTTTTCTTTATGAATAAGTGATATGTGTTTAATTACACATACCATTTTCCACTATAAACGGACTTAAATAAATAAAAACATACCAAAAATACATTGTATTTGTATGTTTGCATTTGTATTGTGCAGGAAACGGATATTCAAGAAAAGGAGCAAAAAGAAAGCCAAAGACAAACAAATCCAAGCACGGAGTGGAAAGGGCAAAGTCAAAAGTAATCAAAATGAAGAAAATACAACTTGAGGGGCTAAAACTGCCAAGTCTAAAGTTGTATTACAAAGTTATAAGAAAGGAGGGACCAAAGTTGCAAACCGGGTAGAGATTACATTTAAGTTATACAACTTGAGGGGACCAAACTGCCAACTTACCCTAAAGCCATCTTTCCCGCCTAACACAAACCCAGTTACAACTTGTATGTCGCCCCATACTTCTTCCCTGCAAAACCTTGGGTATAGAAACATATAAACACATCCGGCCACAAATCGGATCACTGTTACGATACACGTGTTTGCCAACACCTCGAACATCATTATCAAGCAACAAATCAGAAGATTAAAACTCTAATGTAAAAGAAAAAAACGTTTAACCATAGATACATATGGTGGAAATCAATTCACGGAAGCATCAGGTGGTTTATGTTTTGCTCGGATTCGCGATATGTTGTGGTGGTGATAGGGTGGGTGGGCTAAGGTTTAGGGTGGGGAAGAAACTGATATGAAAATGAAAGTTATGAGATCTATGTGAAGTGGGACGGTTTGTGGAGAGATGAAATATATGTAGTACCTAAATTGCCCCTACAGCCTTTTATTAAATTTTACATGACAGACCTTTTAATTATAATAGTTACAAAAATGGCACATGTCATCTCATCCATTGATTAAAAGATCTAATGGTTCAAAATTGGTTATGTAGGTTCTGTACAAAAAAGTGGTTCTGCAAAGAAAATGCCACTATATATATATATATATATATATATAGTAGGGATCAAGTGAGAATATTAGTTAAAATGAGAAGAATAAAAAGTAATCTTAGCCATTAGATGATACATCAATGGACAAGATCAAATAGTGGCAAAATGGTAATAAAAAACAAATTAGATACTATTTTTCTTTTGTTTGACCATGTTTGTGCAAGGAAGGGTTGTTGTAAGTTTCTCTTTTTCTTGTTTTTCTTATTTTCTGCAGAACTGTTTTAAGTGCTTATTTTGCTTATTTGCTAGTTGAAAAGTGTTTGTATTACTTTCTTACTTAGTACTGTTAGTTTACTTGTTAAAACTGTTAGTTATAAGTTAATACTGCTAGTTGACTTTTGGAGCAGTACTAACTTAAAGCTACCAGTACTAACTCCAAGTTAGTACTGCTAGTTCATTTTCTTGATTCTCAAAGGTTAGCAGTACTTACTCTGCATAGTCAGTACTAACTCGCACTAGCAGTACTAACTACAGTTAATACTGTTAGTTAGAACTGTTAGTACTGGTAGTTCATTCTACCTTATCAGCTTTTATTTCTGTTTATTTAAAGATTGTTTTAGCTTTTTAGAGTAGATTAAATCATTTTCCTTTACTGTTTGCTTATTTAAGTTTATTTTCCTTTTTAAAGTATTCTCAACAGTTTATCAGTTTAAGTTTTCTAGCTTATTTATCATTTTAGTTCATTCTAGTTGCTTATTCCAATTACTAAGTGCTTATTAAGGTTAGGTGAACTTCTGTTTTAGTTGTTTTGTTATTTATCCTTTTTCTTTTTGTTTTGTTAGCCTAACAGTACTAACTTAAGCTAACAGTACTAACTTTAGCCTAGCAGTACTAACTCCAAGTTAGTACTGGTAGTTAAAACTGTTAGTATTATTGTTAGTACTGTTGTGTTTATCTTGTTTAATTTAGCCTAATTGCTTTTTGTATTTGCTTATTTATAGTTAGGTTAACTCATTTGATTTTTCTTAAGTTTGTTTGAGCTTATTTGTGCCTTAGTCTTTAAATGGTTTTTTTAAAGTGTTTTGTCATTCCTGTTAATTTTTCTTGTCCAGCTTATTTCTCTTTGCTATTTTTATGTGCATTTGCTATTCTGTATTAATCCCAATCATCTTGTTACATTCAACACCAATTATTTCATTTTTTCCCCCAAATCCGTCTTTCGATTATTCCATTTAGCCTCGTTGGGACATAACGACCGGGAACACTCTATACTTGCTTCCGGTTTTTGATTTTTGTGGTGCCTGTATCCTTGTTATATTATTTATAGATGGATATGTTTATTTATATATAATAGGTGTAAGCTCGCGCTCGTAACTAGTCTAGAAGTTGTAGCTTATTAAGGCTTTTTAGTGTGAGATGTTGGGAGCATGGGATTTGTGGAGTAGGGGAATTAGGCTGGGGTCGTGTGTGTGGGGGTTGTTGGTGCCGGGGGGGGTGGGGGATGCCATGAGGCGGTGGGGGCAGGTGGTGAGGATGAATTTGATGATGGGGGGGTTAACGACCCGGGAACACTCTATACTGCTTCCGGTTTCTTGATTTTGTGGGTCCTGATCCTTGTTATATATTTATAGATGTATATGTTTATTTATATATAATAAGGTGTAAGCTCGCGCGAGTCAATAAGTTGTAGCTTATTAAGGCTTTTTCGTAGCTTATTTGATAAGCTGGGTTATCCAGCTTATTTTTCCTAGGTTCTTCATAGCATTTAGGACTTTTTAGCATTTTTTTAGAATTTTCCAACTTTGTTTAATATTTTTTTATCATTTTTCTTTTTTGAAATTTTTAGAAAGTCATTTAAAATTAGTAAATTAATTCAGAAAATTACAAAAAAATAGTTTTTAGTTTTAGAAATAATATTTTAAGGTTTACAAAGTTTAAAATCATTTTCATCATTTTTAGATATTAAATTTCATTTTTAGCTTTTTAATTTAAGTTTAGAAATTAGTTTTAAATTATAAAAAGTAGTTAAAAATAGTTTTCTTAGTTATTATCATATTTTAGACTTTTCTAAAGTAGAAAATCATTTTTTGAAATTTTTAGGTATTAATTTGTCATTTTCTAGAATTTTAAATAGATTACATAGGTTTTTAATTAATAAAAAATTATTAAAAAGTCAAAAATATATAATTCTTTTTAGAAAATTTTATTTTATCATTTTAGTGGTTTAGAAACTAAATTTACATTTTTAGGGTTAATTTTGATTTAGTTGATAATTTAGACGCGTTTTTGGATTCCCGTTACTTGATTTTATGATTGTTTGTTAATTTAGAATGCTTAATATTCTTTTCCCGTAGACTTAGGGAAAAAATCATCCAAAATCTTGTTCCATTCAAACATCAAATATCAAACGGACTTTCGACTCTCCATTGCATTCCTCGTCGGGAAAACGACCTTGGAATATCATATGCTACTCGGATTTCATTGATTTTCTTTCTTTAAACCTTTTCAAGGGTCACTTGATTTGGTTTGATTAATATAAGTAGTATATTATATATTATTATTTATATGTACCTAAAGCAAGAAATCAAGGCTCAACTTGGTGATCAAGTTAAGAAGATTCTAGGAGTATATTATGAAAATACAAACCCTTTGACAACTTGGTGATAAGTAGTATATTATAAAAATACAAACCCTAAATCCTAGCATCCCATAACACAACACAAACCAAAATCTCTCTTTCTCTCCTCTCCCCTTTTGGCGGGTCGAGCCATCACAACCCAAAGGGTTTTAGGTTTTTTTCTTGCATCGCAAGGTATAGCTTTAAGGCGTATTCGGTTCGAGTTTACGACTATAATTCCTTGGGTACTGGTGAATATGTAGTGTGAATGAATAGTACAAAATAATGTTGGAATAAGGATGATGGAAGAAATCAAACTATAACCATGTGTTTGTGTAAGTGTCGGTCAATATGTGTCTCACACTTTAGTATTGATTTTTAAAGTTTCATGTATTTAACAAAGTAGATTACATAGTCACACCTTCCTAACCGCATACTCAATTAGACACTTTAAAACCCCTCACTATAAATAAAACATGAAAGATGAAACTACCAAACCACAAAATCATAAAAAGAAACTTGTTTAAACATACTAGCAACAAAGGTAGCTCCGCCTTTTCTAGCCCTTAACAACAAACAAAACATACGAAAACAGATGAAATAAATATACATGTGTAATTATTAGTTGATTAATTAAAAAAATATATAAATGACATGAAAATATTGACGGTCACATGGGTAATATTAGCACTAGGGTTGTAAACGAACCAGACGAACACTAATGGTATAACACCCCGTGTTTTAGGGTTATTTACGACGTCAATAAATTCACTATTTATTTTTAGTATTGTACGCGTTTGCTTTTAAATCGTAATCGTTAAGTTAAATCGTGTAAGCTAAAAATTATCATTCAATGTAAACGGGCATCAAACAATTAAATATTTACATCAAGCAAGTGTTAGGTAATTATTTTAAGGATAATTATTAACTTTGTACATTTTATTTTTATTGGTTACGTAAAGTGTTTACGTTTCGCGATAAAATATATTTAGGCATTTCCAGACCCATCAAAACTTTTCTACGCTTCAACAAATACCCACAATTATACCCAATACCCAAAGTTTACAAAATATCATCACATTTTAGCCTATATGGCCGGATATACAAGGTGGGATACCAAGAAAATATCTTGCAAAACACTTTCCTAGAAATCATGGGATGATGTCCATTTTAGGGAACCAATGACCTTTATCTTCCAAGTCTTGACCAATACTTCCTTAAAACCCTCACTATGTCTTTTATGAATCTAGTCTTGATCTCATCTAGGTCCAAGAAGTATATAAGGAAAGTAATTAGCAAGATACCACATACACTCTCATTTCTTAGGTGAAAACCCAACAAAACCTCTCTTTTTGCTCTCTTTATGCCATGGCTTAATAACACCACCATAAACCATCCATAAAATTTTTATTTAACACATTTCCAAGTGTTCCTACATCATATCTAAGATAACCCAAGAAGGTTTGAAGGTTTTGTTTAAGGTTTACAAGTGTTAAATAAGAAAGGTTCAAGATTAGGGTTTACTTAAAATTAGGGTTTTCAAGTGTTGAAAGCTTGGGTTTGTCATTTAAACAAGGGTTTAGATTATATTTTTCATCATCATACTTCATACTAAGGTTACCTAAAAACCTTAATCTCTTTACATTCATGATTTTATGTATATATACTCGGTTGGTAGCGTTAATGAAAAGCTTGTACTCGGTTGGTAGCGTTAATGAAAAGCTTGTACTCTTTTACTCAGGTAAAATGAAGTATTATGTATTAACCTACGTTGTTGGTTATGATAATGCTACTGTATGATATGGATTTATTTATGCCATTTTGCTATTATCTTATATCTCTATATGACGTGGTCTCACCTTACATATATGTTGGGATCACGAAGTGTGATATCCCATACATTTAATCCATTACACAACAATATTCTTTACCAAAATGCTAGAAATAATAAGAAATCTTAGAGAGAGAAATTAGAGAGAGAAACAAAGAGAATATTAGATTAAAGAGAGTTTAGAGGATTACAAGTGAAATGAAAATGTAACCAACACCCTTCACCAAGTGTGGTGAAGGGATATTTATACCCTAGCCTTCTAGTTGGCTCATGGGCTTTCTTAACGGGTCGGGCTTGGCTAAACTTGGGCTTTGAGCCCGAAACATGGACAATATAGATTACAATCCAAGCCCGTTGAACCCGACTAGCCTATTACAATACAAGACCTAGTTTGACTTTCTAAGACCGATAACATTCTTGTTTGACTTAATATAATTAAGGCTAACAATCTCCCCCAATGTTGAGGTCTCTTTCTTCAAACTTCTATGTATCACCGATGACATTGAAGACATGAAGTTTAACGTTTATGTTTTGCCTTGTTATGGTCTTGTCTTGTTTGTAATGGCTTTGTTCATTCATGCTTTGTGATCTTGATTTTGAGCCTTTATCTTTTTGACTTTGAGTTCTTGAGATCGTTATCTTGCATCATCTCCTTGACTTGAATCATCTTGATTTGACTTCCTTGATCAACTTGTGCTCTTGACCAACATGCTCATACTTGTTACATTCTTGTTTGACATATGATTATAAGTCTAACAATCTCCCCAATTGATGATTCTTTATTTAACTTTGAGGCTCTTTGATGGTGGGGAAGATTAGAATCAACTATCTTGACGTTGAATGATTGACTTTGAAAGCTTGAGTATGAGCATGTGGTTTATGAATCCGACTTCGCTGGAATGAGGCTGCAACACCGTCGTCTTATCCTGAAATAAAACAGTTAGCAATAAAAGATGAATTTGGCTTTGTCATTCATCTTGAGTTCGGTTGCATTAACCTCCGGTTTCCCGTTTTATAGTATAAATACTATACCTGTGATCAGGTAGATTCAAAGAATCTCCTTGACAGGGTTTCCAGCTCAAAGCGTAGGATCTTCTAACACAGATGTATTAGATTCACCATGCTTGCTAGTTCTCATTACCGGAACGTCTCAAAGCAGACAACACGGTAAGAGTGAATCAGATAGTTACTATCTTTCTGATTAAGTCGTCAATTCATTTACTGGACCAAAATTGATATCCAGTTATCACAAGCTTGATTCATATAGAATCTTGCAAGTCACCTACCAAGAGCTTGTTTGATGTTGGCTCAAGCAGGATTTCCATCTTCACTGTGAATACTTAAGTATCACTCAGATGTTCTGGCAAGATCTCAAGGATAATGCGTAGGACTCTTTGTTACAACTTGTGAACTTTATGGTGTTCAACAAGTGTATTTTGACATTGTGTCCTAATGAGATTTATACTTTGATCTCTTTTGGCTCTAGACTCGATTTATGCACTTTTGGTTTTTGTAATCGGAGGCTGGAGCAGACTGCCACCTATTCAATATCAACAATCTCGGAGTGAGATGTCAATAGATAACGTGTGTATTGGTTGCAAGTTTTATACACGTAAAATATAATATAAAATAATATAATCCCGAGAGTAATTAAGAAAGATACCAAGTTACCCTTGA
>BQNB010155918.1:0-15333 GCA_026074375.1 Tanacetum coccineum | reverse complement strand
AAACTGCTTATATGATTACTTACGAGTGACATAAGATACTTTTAAATAATTTACTTGAAACCACTTATTTCAATACAGACAGTTTAAACAAATAATAAGCAGTTTTAATAAGCAATCCCAAAAACACTTTACCAAAATAGCAAGTGGGAAATGATAAAGATAGAAAGGTAAAAAGAGAAAGAAAACAAATGGTGATAGAGAAAGAAAAGAAAAGAGGATGAATCTTTGATGTTGGGGTAGCTACAAGCAAAATGATGCAGCTTTAGCTATATCTTTGTACAAGAATATTATGAGTCTTGTTGTAATAATTGTAGCCTTCTTAATCATTAATTAATTAACTGAAGTTTGGTGTAGAATATCATATCTATACATGATCAAACTTCACTGTGTTCTCGAGTTTAATTTTTAAGGGAAAAGAAAAAAAACTTAAGTAAATTTATGTTCTTGAGTTTTTTTAAGGAAGGAAAAGAAAGGAAAATGATGAAAATGAAAGGAATTTTTTAACTAAAACTTTCCTCTCAAAAATAAGAGGAAATGGAAGGAATGTAATCTTTTACATGTTAAAAGACATAATTATCATTGTTTTTTTAACTTGAAACCTCTCAAGCATGGGTATAATTGTAATTTAATCTACTTTTTTCTTTTCTTTTCCTTCAACTCAAGAACACAAATATTTTTACTAACTACTTAAATTTTTCTTTCTTTTACCTTTCTTTTCTTTTCTTTTACTTTCTTTTCTTGTCGTTTAAAACTCGAAAACGCATCACTAATAACAACCTAGGTAGCAACTTAGTCATCAATTCAGTTTAGTTTTTCTTTTATATATATAATCAAATTTCATCTAGGAACTACTATACAATGTTGTTCACTTGTTTGCTATGTAGCAAATTGATTTTATAATGCGGAGAAAATTAATCTTCTTGTGGTCACGAAAGTTTATCTGTACTATGGGTTATCTAAAAAAGTAACCGCTTTGTAATTAGTCGATGCGTTAGGTCAAGTCAAAATCCTAGGTAAATAAATAAATAGAAAAGGTACGTTGTGAGTATTAAACATTCTATTAGAAAATGTTTAATGTAAATATAACTTTCTAATAAATTATTATGTACCAATATTGTCTTTGGTATTGTAAGAACGTTGTGTATTGTATATCGTCGCATTTATTTGTGGTAGTGCGGTGGAATCGTCGAGCCATGTTTTCTTTGATTGTGTTACTAAGGATAACTTTCGAAAGATTTGTCATTGGTGGGATGTGGATTTCATGGAGGTAAGTTCGTACGATGAATGGCTAACGTGGATTCAAAATCTTAGGGTTTCGGTTAAACATAAAAGGTTGTTAGAAGGTGTGTGTTTTGGGTTGTGGTGACATATTTGGTTGTTCCGTAACACGTGTGTGTTTGGTTCGGATTCTCTTCCTAAGGCGGCGATCTTTGACAACATAGTGTTATGCTCATTTTATTGGAGTCGTTTTAGATGTAATACTTCTTTTAGTTGGGTTGATTGGTTAATAAATCATCAACTCGTGTCTTTGTAATTGTCTAGCTTCTTGCTAGTTTCTTTTAATAAAATTGGCGTTAAAAAAAATAGATTGCGCTAACGCTGCAATCAAGCTAAGCCGAGCTTAAGCTTGACAGGACCTGAGTTCGGCTCGAAAATAGGCTTGAGCTCGGCTTGATAGCTCGACAAGCTTCAATCATCAAAGCTTGAGCTCGGCTCGAGGAATATTCGAATAAGAATCGAGCTCGGCTTGAAAAGCTTGAATTTACTCATAAACATCGCATTAGGGTTTAGAAATAAATATTAAACTGTTATACCAATATTCACATTAACATTTGTTGTTTATATAGATATGTATAACGAAAATATTTATGCACATGAAACCTCAAAAAGCTCGAGCTCGAGCTATTGAAAGCTCAAGCTCGGGTGGTTATTGTTTCGAGCTAGTTTATTGGGCTCGGGCTCGAGCTCGATAAAAACTCGAGCTCGATTGAGTCAAGTTCAAGCTCGAACTCGAGTTGCTTGATAAAAGTTTGGCTTTTGCAAGCCCTAGATTGCAATTAGCAAAGTCGTTAAATTTATAAATTATTATATATGCAAAATGTTTAGCTTTAGTTCTTATTCTTCTTTGGAGAAAGAATCTAAAGATGAAAAAAAATCAGAGACAGTATACATTTTTTTTTTGAACGGAAAAGATGGAATATATGTAAAAAGAGTCTAGCAAGACGCTAGAAACTTAAGGTACAATAGAGTCAACAAAAAGAATTACATAACATCAAAAAATGGTAAAATCCCGAGACTTTAACTGCGAGGGAATCAAAAGGGATGAAAAAACTTTTGACACGAAGGCCGACGGATCAGTTTTCACTTCGGTAAAAGAAAAACCCCCCATCCCGGAGGCCGAGCCACCGGTTTTCACTTCGGGATGGATTTTGATGAAACCCCAAACAAGTCCCGAGAGAAGGATGAAAAGAAGAACCATCCTCAAAACCGACGAAGATGCCAAACGAAAAAACCTTGGCGTACAGGTACGCCAACCCAGCGAACTTGAACGCCAGCTTCAGGAAAAAACCAAAAGCAGCTCTAACCATTGCCATTACGCGTGATCGAAAGGGGATACATAAGCCAGTCATTCCAAGATAACTTCATATGGTCCCTATTGTGAAGCCACGAAAATGAAGAGAAACAAACATTATCGAATAGATCACTTTTCCTCAACGGTTGAGAGTTAAACGTGACGCTATTTTGGTATCTCCAAAGCCACCAAAGAACCGAAGTAGTAATAACATAGAACCTGTGTTTTTTCTCTTTAGAAGCATGCCAAGAGATGATCCAATCATTAAAAGAATCCCAAGAAGAAGCTTGTAAAAGAGGAATATCACACCATCTAAAAACGAGCTTCTACATATCGGTAGCAATGTCGCATTCGAAGAAAACATGATTAGCAGATTCAACATTGGCCTTGCAAAAAGGACAACATTGGCATTGGCATTGAAGCAAAATTTCTACGAACCTAATCTTTGTTATATATCTATTTCTTCCGGTTTTGACCAATTCCAACCCTCGCAGTTTCCCGTCATTCATCAACCTCCTCAAGAAATGAGTATCCAAGATATGGAGGATCTAAAGCAACAGTATTTAGATGAAATAAAAAGTTTAATTAATGAATTTCCGATTAAGGATTATCGTGATGAGAAGATTGATATTAAGATTAATGAGCTTAAGTAAAATTTCAATGGAATGAGTATTGAAATTAATAAAAAGAAAAAGCTTCAGCAACTAGAGCAGGTGGCTAATCTTAGTACTTATCCTTCGCAACATTTCAATTCTTTTTGCTACGACGATGATGATGATGATGACGAGGAGTTTTCTATCCCTATGAGTGAAATTTATAAGAGTTCCCTTACTGCAATCACACCCAACTCACCGATTACGGACTCTCTCTTAATGAAGGATGAATATCTTAACACTATTTCAAAAACAGAATCAGACGAAGAAAATGAGTCTAGTGTTAAGGACCTTAACCTAACCCCAAGTGAGTCCAAGGATTTATCCGAGGATTTATCCGATATTGAAAGTGAGTGTGATATGCCCGTTTGTGATAATTTTACGACTTTTTCTAATCCTCTCTTTGATTCTAACAACGATTCTACCTCTAGTGATGACGAGTCATTTTCTAATGAGGACGTTCCGAAGGAAAATTTCAAAATTTATTTGAACCCTCTTTTTGATGAAGAAATCATTTCTACTAAGATAGATCCACATCACTTTAATGCAGAGTCTGATCTTATAGAATCTTTGCTTAATCGAGATACTTCGATAATTTCTTCTCCTAAGTTTGATTCTCTTCTCGAGGAGTTCTCCGGTGAACTCGCTCATATCGATTTGATTTCTACAGAAATTGATGAAGCCGACTTTGATCCAGAGGAAGAAATTCGTCTTGTTGAGAAATTGTTGTATGATAATTCATCTCCTCGACCTCCGGAAGAATTTAATTCTGAAAATTCTGATGCTGTAATCGAATCTTTCTCTCCATCTCCTATCCCCGTTGAGGGTAGTGACTCTCTTATGGAGGAGATTGATATTTTTCTTGCTCCGGATGACTCAATACCACCGGGTATTGAGAATGACGACTATGACTCAGAAGGGGATATTCTTGAAGAATTGCTTAACAATGATTCCCTTTCATTGCCTGAAAATGAGTCATTTCACTTTGATCGTTATTATGATCCATCATCTCCTCGTCCTCCTGCGAAACCACCGGATGATGATGGAATTTACTTTGATGCTGAGCCCGATACGGGAATTTTGACTGTAAAAGTGGTGGATGATATTTCTGAACATTATGTTTTTAAGCCTAGAATTTTAACCACCCAACCCACCCTTTCTCCTCATCTCTTATCTCATCGGGGCTTTAAAGCTTTCCAGCTCATTTCTGATTTTTCTGACATCCCGATGATGATTTATGGAGGGGACAATCCTATCTTGGATGTTCCATTTCTCCATTTCTATCCTCCTTGACCAGCTCAAGTATGGGGGATCGAGTCAGGCCCAAGACTCGGTTAACAAAAAGAAGCGTTTCGTGGGTGGCAACCCATGTTTATCCTAATAGTAGTATTAATAAATAAGTGTGTTGTGAGGAGGTTCGTGATATGTGTGAAAACACATATCTTTTTTATATCAAAATAGGCCCATAAAAGACAAAAGTGTGCTTAAAATGCTTGTTTATTGTTTGTTTTGTCTATTGTGATTGTGTGATTTTACGGATATTGCAAAAATCTCAAGAAAATGGTCAAAACCGGACAAACACGGACACGGGAAAGGAAAGAGAATACAAGAGCCAGGAGAATGCTATCAAAGGTCAACCAAAGTCAACACACAAAATGACAAAACCCAAATTCCCTAAATCATTCCCTCAAAGAAAACCAAATTGCAAAAATAGTCCCTAAACCCTAACGGTGTTAACTCTTTAATTTATAAAGACCTAACACCCGTTAACCCTTATAACAACACGAAGCCTAAGCCCAACACCCAAATACCCGGCCCAAAACCTTTTGTATAAGCCCAAAGTCAAACCATTTTTACTCGGGTTAAAGAAAAGTCAAACATACCCCCCTTTTATATAAGTTTTTACGCGGGAAAAAATGTTACTACTATTCACCTTCTCCTTCAATTTACCTCAAGCTTAAAACAAAGGGCAAATGCAAATTGACTACGTGGCCATGTAATTTAAGTGATAAAGGACACCCATGGTCAGAGTCTTTAGACATCCCCAAGCCGCTCCTCTCATATGGTTTAAACCCCACACAAAGGAATGACACGTTGGAATGAAGAAGACACACGGGGAAATGGAAATTTGCACTAAAAGACTTGAAAAAGAAGCACAATGGCTCTGACACACGGAATGCCACGTTGGCAATCCGTGTGCTCACCAAAGTGATCCAACGGCTCAAATTATGACTCAATGATTGGAATTTATTCAAGGGCTAAGATCAAGACAAGGAGAGCGGGGCAAGAGGCCTAGAACCTTCATTCTCAGGCTATAAATAGCCCTCACATTCACACACACGAGATATCTAGTTTTTTCTTAGCTTTCAAAAATTTAGCTTATGTATTTTTTTTAGCTTTTAAACTTTAGCTTTTGTAATTTTCAAATTCAGTTATTGTAATTCATTTTCAAAAGGTTGTAATCAATTTTCAAGTTAATGAAATTTAGTGTTCTTTTATTCAATCTGTCATAAGCTCTAGTAATCTTCAAATGTTGTCAGTCACTATTTCAAAAGCTCATATAAGCTCTTGGAGTCTCTAGGCTCAAATTGAGCTATTAATAAGCTCTTAATATACTTAAACCAATAAAATCAGTCTTAATACCTTTGCTTATGGATTTTGAGCTTTTGGATGATGAACTAGCCATGGATGAGTTCATAAGGACTTTTACTAGCTTATCATTGATAAGCTAGAGCTTGTAGACAGCTCTTGCGCATTTTAGCCTTTGTTTAGCTAAGGTTTCTGTAAGTTTCCTTTTAAATTCAAGTCCCTTAGCTTAATAAGTTGCATTTGCTTATTTTCTGCTTATCTCATGCTTAATTGTGCTTAAATCTGTCTTATTGTGCCTATTAAGTTTGTTTGATCATTTGTTTTCCAGATATATAGCTTAGAACTTAGTTTTAATGTGTTTTTGTGTCTAATCTGTCAAAAAGAAAAAAATATAAGTATAGTTATTAGATCTTTAATTCTGGCTTAATTGTTTGTTGAAATAGGTTGCATTAGATATGTTATAAAAAGCCTATATGTTATCTGGTATTTAGGATTTCAGCCTCTCAAATTTCATTTTCATAAGCTAATAAATGGTTTTTGAGTCTATTAACGGGGTGTTTGGCAGTAACAGTTTAAGCAAGGTAAATACTGTTTGTGGCCATTTTGTTTATGTTATCGTGTTATATTACTTAAACCAAGCTTTAGGAAATAGTTTAAATAAGTTAGATTAGTTTTAAATTAGTTTTCATAAGTTAGATTTTAAAAAGCACAAATTCATTAAAGGTTCTTTGTGATTTTGAGCTTAAAATCAATCCAGTAAGTGATAAATGCTTAATCTGTTTCTTAGTTTAGTATTTTTAAGAGTATATAACTAGTTTTACTAGGTCCTGCACTTGAATGGTGGGGTTTTAAAATTTTGGTCATAAACTTGCATACGGCCACAGGTTAGATAAAAGGAAAAGTTGTTGTTTTCTTATCAATAATCAGAGGGTAATTTAGTAAGTTGGGATAGATTTTTGTGTTTACATATAGGTTTAGGCTCATAGTTTAAAGATTTCAATTTGCTTTTTAAAGTTAAGTCCAATAGCATATCTGTTTTTAGCTTTTAAAATTGGTTTTTGTCTTTTCATTTTCAAAATAAAACTCAGCATGATCTGAGCCTTAGGTCTGTTTTCAAAGTGCTTTTGTAATAAGCAATTGAGTTTCAAACCTTGTTTCAAAAGTTGATTTTGGAAGCTTATTAGTTGTAGTATAAGCTTGCATAAGCTATTTCCCCACAAGGATCCAAGAGCTTATTGAAAAATAAGCTCAAAGATCCCTGTAGGGACTGTTTGGATCTCAGGATTTATCAAGTGCTTATTTCAGTTTTTATAGCTTATTTTCTTAAACTTTTGCTTAATTTGTTCTTAAAAAACTTATTAGGTTAGTTTAAATTAGTTCTTAGCTTATTAAGTCAGCTTATTGCTTAATTTAGTTTTTTTCATTAAAACCAAAAACACCAAGTCAATAGCATGTAGCTTTTTCTTAGTACTTTTTAGTTGCTTAATTAGATTTCAAAATGTGTTTTGCTTATTGTTTGTAGATAGATTTTATATAGCTATGTGTACGTTAAGAATGGATGAAAGTGGTGTAGAGCTCTGAGATCGTGTAGGATGTAGCGCGAGTAGATATGTGAAGTGTGTAGGGTATTGAGATATCTAAATATTGTTTAAGTTTACCTTTTTAACAGCTCATCACAGATTGACACACGCCTCTTAATTAGATCACGAGAGAGTAATAGCTCTGAGAACACATAAATAGAAGACTGAACTAACACATTGTAACATCTGCTTCATAGAAGCTTATTATGTTTTTCACTTATTTTTTTGGTTTTATGCTTGTTTCTGACTTAGGTTAGCTTATTAGGTTAGGTTTAGTGTAAGAGTAGCTTATTAAGTCTTAGGTTAGCTTATTTCATGATTTCAAGTTCTTAAGTTCTATATAAAAGCTAAAAAAAGAAGTTTTACATTTTTCTGTCTTTTCAGCTATTTTCTAGCTTATTTAGGGCTTTTCATAAAAAGTTTCTTTTATTAAAAATGCTTATTTTCAGCTTTTCTAAAACTTTGCTTTTATAAGTTTTCCAAAAAAATAAAAAAAGGGGAAGGTGGAAATCGAGGGTGAGCAAGACTCGAACCCCCGACCTCAACACCCTCTATCCTTTTATAACAACACAACACACACTCCACTACCAACGCGCCCTGGGGTCTTTTTCGTTAAACATTTACAACATTTAATCTTTATACACGTTTTCTCCTATTTAGCTTATAAGCTGTTATAGCTTATTTCGTAGCTTATTCATTAAGCTGTGACCCCAAGCTTATTTTTCCTAGGTTCTATTTAGTTCAAGCTATTTTCTGTATTTTTTTAGAATTTTTATCTTTAGTTTAGTATTTTTAAACGTTTATTTTTATTAAAAACTTTGGAAAAATAGAAAAAATAAAAAATAATCAAAAATTATAAATCTTTTTTAGAAAATTTTCTTTTATCATAAAGTTTCTAGGAAAATTAGTTTTACTTTCGTAGGGTTAAAATTGCAAAATTTCATTTTTTAAAGAACGAGATTCGTTCCCGTTTACATTTTTCGTGTTTTAAAGCTCATTTCAATTCCGTTTTTGTTCTAGTTTTCTTTAAACTTACTTTTTAGTCAATTATAGTCTATTTAAAAAGAAATTTTCAATTTAGGTTTAATTTTAGAAATTTAGGGTTTTTAACTTCCGTTTAAGGTTCCCGTTTTGCGTTTTTAGTTAAAGTTTGATTTCCCGTTATTTGCTTTCGTGCTTAATTGTTATCATTAGCTTATTTTAAATTGTAGAAGTAGATAATCAAATCAATCTTCTCTCCAATACATCAAATCATTGTCCGAACACAAACTTGGTTTTCAATTTCCACAAATCCGTTGGGGAATAACGACCCGGGAATCATACTTCCCGGTTAAAATACGTATTATATTATATATATTTGTGAAGATTTTCCTTTTTACCTTTGTCCTCAAGGGTAGTTTGGTAATTTTCCATCATATATTATATTTTATAATTACGTGTGTTGGTTTACTACGAATCAATTTTTGGCGCCGCTGCCGGGGATTTGTGATTAAGATTCTTTTGTTTGAAGTTTGTTGATCGTGTTTTGAAGAACCTTTCGTTTTCGAAAGTTACGTTTTTTATAAAAATAATATATAAAAAAAAGTAAAAAAGTAAAAAAATATTTTTCTTTTCTTTTATTAGTATAATTATCCTAAAAAATATAAAAAAATCAAAAATATAAAAAATTGTTCATAAAAATTAATAATAAAATAAACAAAGTTGGTAAAAGAACACCAACAAATAATACCTTTCATTGAGGTATTATCCATAGTAAGTTCCCTACTCGAATCAAAGATTTAAAAACTTGCCATTTGTGTCACTTACGAAATACGGCTCACCTTAAAAAGTAAAAATTTTAAGAGCTGCCGTGAAGTAAGTTTGATTATTTGGTTTAAGTTGTCTTCTCGTTATCCGTTAAAATAGATTGTTAATAAAAAATAATAATTTTAGTTTAAATTTTCTTTTTCTATTTTGTGCATGCGCACTCGTTCTCAAACCCGCAACCATAACCGTCAACAACAAGCCCCACCGGCTGTTGTAGAACCATTTAATTTAGAAGAACCTTTTGAAATCCTCGCCACTAGTTCCGAGGCCGATAACCGGTACTAGGAGGAATTGCTCCCAGCACCCACCGAGGGGTACGAAGGATCAATCATAATTCCCGAAATGAATGCTAATTTTGATTTAAAGCATGTTTTATCAATCATGATCAAACAAGCAGTGTTTTTCAGACATGATAAAGAGGATCCACATGCTCACATCCGTTATTTCAATAAGATCACCTCAACGATGAGATTCCCGGACGTCCCGAGCACGTCAATTAAGCTTATGCTTTTTCCATTTTCTCTCGAAGGTTTAGCCCGGATTTGGCTAGAGAAAGAACCTCCTCGATCAATTTTGACATGTGATGATCTTGTTTCAAAATTCATTAATCAATTCTTTCCTCCTTAAAAAACGACAAATCTTTGAAACGAAATCACGAGATTTCAACAAAGATTTGACGAGTCGTTTTACGAGGCTTGTGATCGATTTAATGATCTTCTTCGAGCATGCCCACATCACAGATTTTCAGAACTACATCAATTAGATACGTTTTACAATGCTTTGAATGCTAATGATCAAGATTCATTGAATTTCGCTGCGGGTGGAAATTTTTTGGATAAGATGCCTCGTGAATGCATGAAAATTATCGAGAGTAAATCCAAGGTTCGTAATTCACGAAACAAGGCAGTCGTTGCCAAAGTGAGTTCGAATTTATCTACCCCCGGAATTTCACCCGATGTTGCAGCCTTCTAAAAGGTCGAGGGTTACAATTAAATGTTATGTTTAATATTAAGTTTAAATTAATAAATAGATTTCTTTTTGTTAAATTCAAATATGCTTTTAGAACTTTGACTATTCTATTTTATAAGCTATGTATATTCGGGAAACCTGAGAGTTTTTGAAACCTAAGGTCCGTGAGTCCCGATACTAGTCTCTGTGAGGTGTCAAAAGCCTGGTCACTTAGCCGCAGGGTTGGGATGTGCCGAGACGAAAGTCGCTACACGAGATGATCTCGCCTTCAAACTCATTATTCTTGGGTGGAACGTGAAGCATAGTATGTTGCAAAACGTTGATCCATGGTTGATATTCAAAATAGCACATTCACCTAAGATACAATAAATGTCGTGAGTAAAAAGTTCACAAGTTTCAAATATGAGTAGTGTTAGCATTTTTACAGATATTTAGCTGTGATTTCGTTTTAAGCTTAGTTTGGATAAATGAAAAGTCGTGGACGATGAATTTATCCTTTTTGGGGCATTCTCGGATCGAAATGCATCTTGTTCTATGATCCCTAATGGTTATGAAAATAATGAAAGTCAAAATATCCTTAGTTATTAAAAAAAATGAAAAAGTTTTATAAAAATAGGAAAATGGGGGTGTTTTATAACTTGTGATTTCTTAACTCTCTCCACAAAAATCTTTGCTACTTTTCAAAGATTTAGTTTGGGGGAAGTTTTGAGGTATTTGGTTTTAGAGCATATAATATTGCGTGAGGACACGCAATCGTTTAGTTTGGGGAATTTTGATATGTGTGAAAACACATATCCGTTTTATATCAAAAATGACCCTAAAAAGACAAAATTATGCTTAAAATGCTTGTATATCGCTTGTTTTGTCTTTATGATTGTGTAGGTACGGATATTGCAAAAATCACAAGAAAATGGTCAAAACCGGACAAACACGGACACGGGAACGGAATTGAGGGTGCAAAAGCCGGGAGAATGCTATCATGGTCAACATTGGTCAACTCACAAAAGACAAAAACCCAAAACTTACCAAAACAGCCCTCATTGTTAAACCAAATTGCAAAAATGGTCCCCTAATCCCTAACGGTGTTAACTCTTTAATATATAAAGAGTTAACACCCGTTAACTCTTATAAAACCCAAAACCATATCCTGTTAACTCTTCCCGAGCCCAAAACACACTCATGGCCCAATGTATAAGCCCGGGTCAAAGGAGAAGTCAAACACCCACCCCCTTTTTATAAAAAGTAAAACGCGGGAAATATTGTTGTTACTATTCATCATCTCCTTCAATTTTTACCTGCGTGAAATCAAAGGGTAAATTAAAATTGAGGACGTGGCTTATTAATTCGGATACCAAGTGACAGGTTGGCACAAGAAAACGTCATTGAGAAGCTTTGATTGGCTAATTCCCAAAAGAGAAGACACGCGGGCTATGAAGGAAACACACTAATCATTGGGATTTTACACTAAAACATGTACAAAAGAAGCACAAGAGGGTCAAATCACGGATTGCCACGCTGGCAATCCATGTGCTCCAAAGTTGATCCAACGGTGATAGCAAGAGAGCTAATGATTAGAGATAAAGGAAGGGACAGGATTGATGGGAGCATATAACAGACTAAGGACCTAGAAGCTTCATCCAGGCCTATAAATAGAAGCCTTCATCACTCACAAGCGGATATCTGAGTAGGTCTTAGCGTTAGCTTTTTCAAGTTGCTTTTTAAATTGTTATTTTCCTTTTCAAGTAATGTTTTAATGTAATTTCAAGTTTCACTTTTGTAATCAAGCACCTTTTATTAATAAAAGTTTTAAGTTTCTTAATTGCGTATTTTGTTTTTCATTAAAATGGTAAATAGCTGAACAGATTTTGGTAAAATAGCTCTTTAGCCTACTATAAGATGACTCATCTAAGCTCAAAAAGCTTAAATAAGCTTTATAAACTAAAATACTCCTCAATTACCTCAAACTCAAAATTGGAGATGGATTCTTCTTGGTTCAGGATTCCTAGACCGTACTGTTATTCTAAATAAGCCAGAGCTTTTTGTTAGACATAGCTCTTGTTGTGCCAATAATCCCTGTTTAGCTGGGATTCAGGTTCTTTTAAATCATTTTTTACCTTTCTGTTTTTAAATTATTTTGTATAATTCTGCTTATTAGCTTGTAATTGACTTTATTTGCTTAATGTTGTTATTGTGCTTAATACTGTTTCATTGAGTTATCTGATATTGTTTTTGTTCATTGTTTTTAGCTTTTGTAGTTTAGATCTTTGTTTTTGATATTTTGTCTTATAAATCATAAAAAATATAAAAAAAATGAGCATAGATAGTAGCTTATTGTTTCTGGCTTATTTACTTATTGTTATAAGTTCATTTTAGTTGTTAAAAGTTGTGCATCATCTGGTAATTGAGTTTTGTGTTTTAGATTTTAATTTCATAAGTTTAAAATGAGTTTGAGAATTTATAAAGGGGTGTTTGGCACAACAGTTCTAACCAAGGGTTAGAAATGTTTGTGGCTCTCTAAGTTTTAAATCTGAGTTTAATAAACATTTGTAGGATAGTAAGTTAGGTTTCTAGTAAGATTATTAAGTTTGATAAAGTTTTCATAAGATTTTCTAGCTTTGATCTTGAATATGTAGCATTTAAATCAGTTATAGTAGGATTTTAAGCTTAATTGAATTCTAGCTTATATAAGTGTTTTGTAGGCCTTAGTTTTGTGGTTGAAGAGTGTTAGGATAGTCATTAGGTCTGCACTTATGGATTTGAGTCTAGTGTCAACTGCATCAGATAATGAAAACAACAAAGAGTCCATTTTCTAGCTTAAATCTCAGATCGTAATTGTAGTTTTTAGGATTTGATTTTCATAGCACAAGTAGGTCTAGGGTCATTAATCATTAGTATTAGCTTACTCTTTCAAAATAAGCTCTTTTGATTATCTGTTTTTAAGCTGCAATTGTTCTTTTTGACTTTTCAAAACTCAAAACAAACTCAGTAACTGCTGAGTATTTTGATTGTTTTCACAAAGCTTTTTCTATAAGCTCTTGTTTGCAAAAACTCTTTCAAATAGTGTTTCCATTAAGCCTTTAAGTCTAGCTCTCTAAAAAGTCAAGTCTTAAATCCTGAAGTGCTTATTTGCATACTTAAATTTAAGCTCAAAGTTCGCATCCTGTTGTTTGGTTTAAAAATTTCCTATAAGAGCTTATTTAGATTTTCAACTTATGGCTTATATCTCTGTGCTTATTTCTATTAAGTTTAGCTCATTAGGTTAGTCTTAGTATATTAATAGCTTATAGTTCATTAGTATAGCTTATAGTTAGCTTTTGAGTTCTTAAAATTTGATAAAAGCCAAAAAAATATAGTTAAGTGTTTTTTCTGTCCTTTTAAGCATTTTTTAGCTTATTCAGTAGATTTCATAAAAAGCTTCTTTTATAAAAGTTGTTAGTTTATAGCTTATCTACAACTTTGCTTTTATAAGTTTTTTTTTAAAAAAAGGAAGGTGGAAATCGGGGGTGAGCAAGGCTCGAACCCCCGACCTCAACACCCTCAACCCTTATAAACGTCTCACACAACACCTCACTACCAACATGCCATGGGGTCTTTTTCATTATACATTTACAAAATTTATTATTTGAATACGTTTTCTTCCTTTAAGCTTATAAGCTGTTTTAAGCTTATTACAAAGCTTATTCGATAAGCTGTGTAACCAAGCTTATTTTTCCTAGGTCTCTTTTAGTTCAAGCTATTTTCTGTATTTTTTTAGAATTTTTATAATTAGTTTAGTATTTTTAAACATTTATTTTTATTAAAAACTTTAAAAATTCATAAAAAATAGAAAAATAATCAAAAAAAAAATCTTTTTTAGAATTTTTTTATTATCATAAAGTTTCTAGGAAAATTAGTTTTGCTTTCGTAGGGTTAAAATTGCAAAATTTCAATTTTTAAAGAACGAGATTCATTTCCGTTCTCGTTTTTCGTTTTTCGTGTTTTTAAGCTCATTTCAATTCCATTTTTTGTTCTAGATTTCTTTAAACTTACTTTTTAGTCAGTTAGAGTCCTATTTAAAAAGAAAAATGTCATTTTAGGTTTTAAATTTGGTTAATTTAGGGTTTTTAACTGCAATTTAGGGTTCCCGTTTTACGTTTTTTTAGTTTAAATTTAATTTCCCCGTTATTTGTTTTCATGATTTATTGTTATCAATTGCTTTTTTTAATTTGGTAGAAGTAGATAATAAAACTCAACTCTTTGTTTCCTATTCATTCAAATCATTGTCCGAACAACAAACGTGGTTTTAATTTCACAAATCGTTAGGGAATAACGACCCGGGAATCATACTTCCCGGTTAATATACGTAATATATTATATATATATTTGTGAAGATTTTCCTTTTTATCTTTGTCCTCAAGGGTAATTTGGTAATTTTCTATCATATTATATTTTATTATTACGTGTGTAAGATTGCTACGAATCAGTTGCCACCCACGAAGCGCTTATTTTTGTTAACCGAGTCTTGAGCCTGACTCGATCCCCCATACTTGAGCTTGTCAAGGAGGATAGAAATGGGGAAACGGAACATCCAAGATAAGAATGTCCCCTCCAGAAATCATCATCGGGCTTTCAGAAAAATCAAAAATGATCTTTGAATGATTAAATCCCCGATGAGATAAGAGATGAGGAGATGTTTCCTCATTTGAAGCAAGAATACCAGGTATGAAAACTTTATCCTCATTTTCGGATGAAAATGGGAGCAAAGTGTTAATCACTGGAGAAAGAGGATCACGCATGAATGAGATAGAAAATTCATTCGGTGATAGAAATCTCTTGGATTGGACTTCAATGAATATCCCTGGATCGAAAATCTTGTTTCTAGTTCCGAAAGGAAAAGAAACTACAAGGTCGGATCCAAGGGAATCAATAGAAAGAGTGAAATTCGAATCCAGATGAAGGGTGGGACGGGTAGGAAAAACATTAGGCACATGAACTCTTGGTTCTCTTGTTGGATTATCAAAAATATCCTCCACCACATCCATATTGAAATTTCCCGAATCGGGCTCACTATCACAAAAGAATGCTTCATAATCTGGAAGAGATAAATTGATAAGTGTAAAATACACATATCCGTTTGTACCTAAAATAACCCAATTAAACCCAAAACATACCAAAAATAGCAAAA
>BQNB010155917.1:0-15333 GCA_026074375.1 Tanacetum coccineum | reverse complement strand
TAGCTTCCAAGACACCTTGAATATGATTAACAATGACCCTTGAACACTTGTACTAGCTTAGAAATCAAAAACTATGATTGTGTATGTGAGTGAGAGTGATGACGTGGGTTAGTAAGAGAGAAAAGGTAGTTTTCTTGCTTTGGTTTCTTGTAAATTGATAAGTGTGTACATACATCACTTTATGGGTCCTATTTATAGTGAACCTTGATCTAGAAAACATTCTATACAAAACCATGCAAGGTTTTTGTGTGTCTCATTGTGGTGTCCGGTTTAGGGCTCAAAAGGAGGGGACAAAATAGTTGTTTAATGATTAAGTACAATGTTAGGGTTAGGGACATGTTTTGGTTTAGCCTTGCTTTGTGTAAGATGGAATGACAACACTTTAATGCTTGTCTTATGGTCCCTTGATGTTCTTAAGACCTTGCCGTGAGCTCAAGCACAAAGGGGAGACAAAAGTGGTTGTTTGATCTATTGGTTAACAACTAGTATTGTTTATTCAAGTTAGTGGAGGTTTAGGATTAATTTCATGTATGTTGTAATGTAAAGTGTAGAATTTGGCTAGTGGCTGAAATAGATAGTAGTTTATGAAGTTTTTGGGTAGTATGAGTATTAGTGGGTATTTGTTGAAGTGTAGGTGGGTTTATGGTTTGCCATGCATAAAAAAGTGTAGTTTTATTGCGTTACGTAGACGTTTTACGTAACCAATAAAAATAAAAAGCGCATGGTTATAAAATATTATTCTAATAACTTTATAACACCTACTTGACGTAAACATTTAGTTGTTTGATGCCCGTTTACGTTAAATGATCATTTTTAGTTTACGCGATAACGATATAAATTAAAAGTAAACAAGCAAAAGTCTAAAAATAGATAATTAAATAATTGAAGTCGTAAATGACCTGAAAATGTGAAATGTTACACCCAACATCGCTTAGCACATGAAGAATAAAATTATGCCGCAAACACATCATGTAGATCAAAACCTGTAACAAAATGTAAACTAAAACACCGTTGGGATTAAAAGTCTACTTGATGATGTTGAAGATTAATGTTGTTCAAGTTAGAGTTACTGTTGTTCAAGTAAAGATAGTGCTGCTGATGATCTTCAAGGAAAATATATCAAGTGGTTAGTACTGCTTGTGTAAATATATTACTACTGCTAGTACATAGTTAGTACTGCTTGTGAATATATTACTACTGCTAGTATAAAGTTAGTACTGCTAGTATAACTTAGTACTGCTAGTAAAGTTAGTACTGCTGGAGAACTACAATGAAAAATAGTGTTTACTACTGCTGGTAATACAGTTAATGCTGTCAGTGAGAGTTAATGCTGCCAGTGAAAGTTACTACTGCTAGTACAAGTTAATGCTACTGGTGTAAAAGTTACAACTGCTAGTACAAAGTTACTACTGCTTGAGGAAAAGTTAAAGCTGTTGAGGAGATTACAACAGAAGATATGTATGGAATAGATTGATAAGTATAGAATAGATAAAAGTCTACCACCTGATATACATCCCTCTTGAAGTATCATAATCTTTGATGACAGCAAAAGTCTGCCACCTGATATACATCCCTCTTGAATACATTTCCCCTCTCAATTTATTATCCCAAACACCCCTTAGCTGGAATAATAACTAAGACTTTGGTAATCTAAATTTTAGACTAAATGGTTCATTGCATAATCATGTAGATACTACTAAATGCGATTCCAAATTATACACAAGTATAGGTATTGCAAGCGCCAATTTCCAGCTGACCCAAATAGCTTGATTCTAGTGTACAAAGTATATGGTTAATAACTAATTAATCATCCCCCAATCTAAACAGATACTACTATTAAAATATAAGCTTATCCAATTAATTAAAAATGATTTCTTAATAGATAAAGTAAGCATTTTTTACAGAGTCTTGGTGCTTGGCTAAGCTTATTGACTGGGAATGCAGTTAACAGCTTCTTTATTGAATGCTAAAGTCATGACCATTTAAAAAAGCTTATGCATAATAACTTATCTAACCCCAACCAAACTAAAACTATTAAGTGAAACAAAAAGCAGCAGAAAATGGTTCCTTAATAGATATGGAAATCACAAGAATACTGAGTAAATGGCAATCACAACAGTAAAAAAACCAGCATAATGAATAAAATGTAGAACAATTTAAAATGACCATAGAATATAAATTTCCATTCCGTTTAACCATCCATTACATATTCATTTCAAGTGAATAGAACTACAAAAGATGCTTAGATTAACAGTAAGTTAAAGATTATAACTAAATAAACCTAGTCATACTACACGCCCACATATATACCCAACCAGCTCCAACCGGCTTCATCTGTAAAAAACACAAACATATGCACAAAACCCCAAACCCATCACACCTAATCTTATTCATACAAATCCATTATAGCAGAATGAACTTTTAGCTCCTTAACACCATCAAAATTTTCATCCGCAAGTTAGGTCAAACGAGACAGCTTAAGCTCCAACCTATCCTTAGTTTCCTTAAAACAATCAATTAGCATCCTTCCAAGCATCTTTGTCACTCTTGCTCTCCATCTCACAAATCGCTGTACGCACCCTTGTTAGACTAGCCTTAACATCAGCAATCTTATCACGAATATATTTTATAAAAGCCTCCTCCTCAGCAATCTGTTGCTCAAAGAAAATCTTCATCACCTTCGGTATCTGTGTCTCATCACTAAGAGCAATGATCTCATCCAAAACGGGAGTGGGTGTGACATTCGAACTGCAACATGATGATGCCATGGATGAATTAAGTGTTTAAATTAAAGTCAAATGATTTTTTTATTAGTTGTGGTTTTTTGATCAGGGGTGAAGATGATATAGGGTTTGTTTTGATGACTTTATTGATTGGGGCAAATGAAGCAGATACAAGTATATTTATATATGCATAGAATATCAAATTAGACTCAAACTAATAGTCTGAACTCAATTCATGCAGTGAATAATTAGACTCAAACTAGATAGACTATAAAATCCCATATCTAACCCCTTAAAATTACATAAGTTATCAGAAATGTGTGACCATATGTATCGAATTGTGACTACACTTAAATAATGTGTGACAAAATATGACTCTATGATTTAGACACCTAAATAAATACTTCATGTGACCATATATAACATCTTGAATTTAATCACACAACCACTCAATGTGACTAATATCAAAGTTAATCATAACTTAGTTCACATTTTGCTATAAATAATAGTCACATGAATATTTTACAATGTGACTATTTTGAATGTATTGGTTACATATAATACCCTTATAATGTGGCCATAAACATAATTTAGATACACATTTGTGATATGGTGTGACTATTGTAAAGCCTATAGTCACATGATCATGCTACAATTAAATGTGACTATACACATTAGGTTTTGGCAAGCAAACACACACTAAACTTTAGACACACATATTAACTTACGTGACCATATGTATCGAATTTTGGTTACACTTAATCATGTATGTCTATGGTTTAGTGTGACCATATATGACATTTGGTCACACTGTTCAAGTGTGTGACATATATTTGTCACTTTTAAATGTATATCGTGACTAATGCTTCAAACTTACTTTTCAGTTGTCACACATTTCAAATTCATATGTGGCTAAATATTCAGCAAAAAATAGCAGTCACTTTTAAATAATGTGTGACAAACTTGACTATATGATTTAGCCACATACACAATTACTTCATGTGACCATATATGGATTTTGGTCACACTGTTCAATTGTGTGACATATATTTGTCACATATGTATATATATAGTGTGACTAATGTTTCAAACTTATTTGTATCTGTCACACGTCCCAAATTATAAGTGACTAAATAATCAACAAAAAATTACCAGTTACCTCTAGTCACATAAATATTCAAATGTGTGACAATGAAATTCTAAAATGGTCACACAAAATGAGTTCAAGTGTGGCTGTTTATTTTATCCTGGTACATTTAGTCACATAAATATCTGACTGTGTGGCCGTTTAAAACACAGTATGTGTTACGAAATCCCAGATTTGTACTAGTGAACCCATTTTGCCTTACGAAACCCATTTATTAAGCCCAAAATATCATTTACGAAACCCATTTGGCCCATTACTGTTTATGAAACCCTTTGATAAGCCCTTACGAAACCGAAACCTGAAACATTACTTTCGTAAACATACTTTAACAAATGAAAAATGATAAACTGAGATATTTGTTTTGTTTTTCAGCTTTTCATCATTTATTTAATAGTTTAAGACTATTCTTATGTCTGAAAGCAACATTTCAAATTTACAAAACCTATTAAGGTTACGAAACCTCATGATCTTAGTCCGCAAATAATATTTTTAATAATCAATCCATTCTAATCAAGTTGTAAGACATATATTAATGTTTTGCTTCAATCAATTTTAAGATTCAATCACTTTTCATGTTTATGAAACCCTAAATTTAAACGAAACCTATATCATCAGTTAATAACAACAATTAATCACAAAGAAATGATATAAATCACGTTTTCTTACGTTTTTCTGTCACAGAGAGTCAATGAAACGATTTGGATCGTGTTTTCTAAGTTACGAAAGCTCAATGTGTGCAGAGAATTTACGAAACCTTTTTGTGTGTTTTACGAAAGTGATGAGGTTACGTATGAAAACTGTTACTTTTATACTTCCAAAAATGAGTTTGCAATTTTGGCATTTTCAGTCCCTCAAGTTACTTACGTAAGCCCTTTTGGTCCATACGAAAGTATCTTTTGAGCTTGACATTTTCAGTCCCTTTTCTTTCTTTCGTAATCATTAGCAACCCATACGAAAGTTATCTTTTGCATTTTACACTTCTAGTCCTTGTAGTTACTTTCGTAAGCTTGTATTATCCTAAAAAAAATTCATAACCCCCCTTTAGAGTTAGACTTCTTTGCACATTAATCCTTTTGAGTTATTTTGCAGTTAAGTACCCATTTTTGACTTAATAAAATTTTTATAACTCCCCCTCGAATAATTATCCACATTTGAAATTTCTTTCTTTTTGATAAAAATTTATTTGAAACGAAGTTATTTTTTTTCCTTTTTGAGAACACATTTTCATTTTCTGATGATGATTTGACTGAAAATTTTATACCCCCCTTAATAAGATATTTAATTAAAGAACTTATCGAAAGATAGTAAGTTTTGCAGTTTTGAACATTCTTGAGAAGTTCTTTGAAAATCAAGAATTTCATAACTCCCTCTCGAATAAATATCTAATTGAAGAACTTATTCAAAAGATTGTTAATTCTTGCAATTTTGCACATTTGAATTTTTTTCAAAATTGATGATTTTTAAAGATGTTTTTGAAGAAATCTTTATGTTGTGAATAAATTTTGATTACAAACCACGTATTTTAGCAGTGAAAGATCATTTTCTGAATGATTTGCTCCCTCTCACTTCATGATATATTGATTTTGCATTTAAAGAATCACTTTTTGAGAAATACAATATCATGAGACTGATAAAATGGAGAAGATATGTGTTTGTATCTTTAAGTTATTTTTTTGTGTTTTTGTATTTTTCACATTTTTATTTGTTTTTCAGTGTTGAAAAATAGTAAGAGAACAAAAATATTTTTCTTGTTTTTGAAATTTTCCAATTTTATATTTTGTTTTTGAAATTTTTTTAATTTTGTATTTTGTTTTTGAAACTTTTTTAATTTTGTATTTTGTTTTTGAAATATATTTACAAAATTTTGATGTATGAGCTTTCATTCAAGAAGATAACTTTGCCAAACGATCCAACTCATTTAGAGTCATACAGCTCATACCAATCCTGTGAACTAAATACTCAAACCTTTCTTTTGGAAGGGCTTTTGTAAAAAGATCAGCAAGTTGGTATTTCGTCCCGACAAAGTAAAGTTCAATGGTACCTTTTTCAACATGCTCATTGATAAAGTGATAACGGATATTAATGTGTTTTGTACGTGAAGGTTGTACCGGATTGCAAGATATGGCAATTGCAATTTTTGAGTCATAGTACATTGGAATCTTGTTGTACCGAAATCCATAATCTAGCACTTGCGTCCTCATCCAAATGACTTAAGCACAGCATGCAGATAAGCGTACTCAGCTTCTGTAGTTGACATTATTGTACAATCTTGCTTTTTTGACGACTAACTGACTAGGTTATCTCCCAGAAATTGAATGCCTCTATATGTGCTTTTGCAATCATCATTACACCTTGCATGGTCTGTGTCTGAATATGCAATTAGCTCAAACCCAGAATCCTTCGAGTACCATAAACCCATGTTAATGTTAGGTATCGAAAGATCCTTTTAACCTCTTTCAGGTGTTTTTTGGTTGGGCGTGCCTGATAACGCGCACATACAAATGTCGCAAAGGCAATGTCTGGTCGACTAGAAGTGAGATACATAAGTCCCCCAATCATACTACGATATTTAGTTTGATCAACTTAGGTACCTTGTAAATCTGCATCTAGTTTGGCAGTAGCCATTGGTGTGTTAACGATATCAAATTCTCCATCCCATGTTTCTTAAGAAGATCCATAGTATATTGTGATTGACATATAAACATTCTTCGGGGTGATTGATAAACCTGAAGTCCGACAAAGAACTTCATTTCATCGATCATTGACATTTCAAAATTATCTTTCATTAGTTTTGCAAATCTTGTTGAAAAGACTGGTTTTTTGACCCAAAAATTATGTCGTCGACATAGATTTGAACTAATAAAATGTCATCCTCGTGTCTTTTTGTAAACAATGTCAGATCGACAATACCTTTTTATGAAATGGTGTTCAATTAGGAATGAGGAAAGCTTGTCATATCAGGCTCTAGGGGATTGTTTGAGACCGTATAGAGCTTTCTTAAGATGATATACGTGGTTAGGAAAGTCTGGATCTACAAAACCATCTGGTTGACGAACAAAAACTTCCTCTTTCAGTGGACCGTTCAGAAATGTCGTTTTGACATCCATTTGGTAAATACGAAAGTTCTTGTGAGCCGCATATGCCACAAAGATTTTGACAGCTTCAAGTCTTGCAACTGGTGCAAAAGATTCCTCAAAATCGATGCCCTCCTCTTGACCATGTCCTTTGGAAACTAAACAAGACTTGTTCTAAATAATCGTGTTTTCAGCATCAGTCTTGTTTTTCCAAATCCATTTAACTGCGATTATGTTTTTGCCAATAGGACATTCTACAAGTTCCCAAACATCAAGGCTTTTGAACTGGTTAACCTCATCTTGCATGGATTCAATCTAGCTGGCATCAAGCATAGCTTCCTTGATATTTTTCGGTTCTGTAGTACTCACTGTTAGTGCGTACATACATACTTCAGCATCAATGTGAAGTTGACGTCTTGTCTTTAATGGTTTTGAGGGATCACCAATCACTTGTTCAATTGGATGATTCTTAGTCTACTTATCAGTAGAGCGATGTGTTTGGTGAAACTCGTGCATATTTGACGGATCCTGATATATTAAAGATAACTTAGCATCTTCGAATATAGGATTTTGAGGTGGATAATAGAAAACATTTTCGTCAAATTCTGCAACGTCTTCTTGAAAAAATTCATTGGCATTTTCATTCATAACTTGACAGTTTGGTTAAGTGGCAACTTGTTTTGCTAACGAGGATACTATTTGAGGAGCTTCATCTTCTTCAACGACAATTTTTATTGATCTCCCGATGATTAAGATGTGTTTTCGAGACACATCCAGAGTATTTGCAGCGGAATTATCTGACACTTCTGGTGAACTCGTCGCATAGTATTCTTCATACAAAGGACCAAACAAATTATCCAAGTCTGTTTTTGAAGGTACTGATTGTAAATCTTCCAACGAATCTTGAAAATTCGTGCAGTTTATTCCGGGTTCTGAATTGTTGCATTCAGAAGCTATTGCTGTGAGTTTATCAAACTTGACATGGATCGTTTCCATTATCTTTTTGGTTCGGCGATTATAGATTCAAAATTCGCGTGATAAATCAGAATAGCCAATAAAGATACCAATGTCAACCTTCGGTTTCATTTTTTCCAAGATCATCACGATCATTTGTTGGATAACAAAGAGATCCAAACACATGAAAGTATTGAATATTGGGTTTTCTTCCTCGAATTAGCTCATAAGGAGTCTTATTGTGCCGTGTGTGTATAATAGATCGATTTTGAGTAAAACAAGCAGTATCAATATCCTCGGCCCAAAGAAATTCTAGAGTTTTAGAAAAGATAAGCATTGTTTGAGCAGCCTCGACGAGTGTATGATTTCGTCGTTCAACAACACCATTTTGTTGAGGTGTACGAGCAATTGAAGTTTTATGAACAATGCCTAACTTTGCATAAAATGTCCGTAATTTCTTGTTTTTGAATTCGGTTCCATTATCAGTTTGAATCGTCAGAATTTGAGCCTTTAGATTCCTTTGAACTTGATTAATGAAATCGATGATCATATCTGGAGCCTCAGCTTTGTGCGAAGAAAAAAAATACCCAGGTGTATCAAGAATAATCATCAACGATCACTAGAATATATTTCTTGCCATTGATACTTGCGACTCTCATTGGCCCACACAAATCCATATGAAGTAGTTCGAGTTTAGATTCTATGCTTGGAACCAATTTTGATGGAAGTGAAGCTTTCTTGCTTTTACCTTGTTCACAGGCTGAACATAATTGATCTTTATTATACTTAAATTTCAGAAGCCCATCAACTAGATCTTTTGACGTGAGTTGGTTAATGGTACCAAAATTCAAATGAGAAAGCCTGCGATGCCATAACCAAGATTTTGTTAATGTGGCTCTGACATTAAGCACATTGAAGAAGAAGCCGCCATCTCAGAAATAGAGATAGTGTAGAGATTTGAATCACAAGAACCGGTAAGCAAATCATCACCCTCCAAATTCCAAACATAACACGTGTTTGAACGAAAGGCTACTTCTAAATATCCATCACAAAATTGTCCGACCGAAAATAGATTGTGACCAAGGCCTTCAACGTAGTATACATGACATATCGTGAGATTGCGTTGAACATAATCTCCATATCCAGTGATTGCAGTGAAATGATCATTCCCGAAGCGAACTGTTCCCATGAATTTCTTAATGAAATTTCTTAGCAGTTGAAGATTGCCAGTCATATACTTCGAGCATCCGCTATCAACATTCCAAAGGACGAGCTGGATCACCTTCATCACATGAAACAAATGCAGATGGAAGAGTAGACATTTTGGCTTCCCATTTCTAAGTGGTAACCAGTGTGTTAGATGTAGAACGAACACGGATACGACTCTTTGTTTCACTAGGGAGTGATTGAGCAGTTTTGCTCTTGGGTGTCCAATTAAAACATTTTGCCACTTTCTACTTGTTGCAATTTTATTTTTCATGTAATTGCTAAGTGTCCTACTTTGACTAGAATCATGAGATAGTGGTAACACACTAGAGACCTTATTTGTTGCTGTTGGATTTTTAGCAACACTCAATCAAGATTTTGTAACTATAAAAGTAGCTTCTAAATTCTTAGATTTCGCTGCTATAGGGGTAGTGAATAAGGCTCTTTTTACACTAGAATTTCTAGACAAAGCATAACGAGCAACACATTTTTCATGAGAAAGTAAAAACACATCTTTACCACAAGAAACACAAACAATATTTGAACCGTCATTAACAGCATTTACAGTCTTGGAACTTAATAAACTTGCGTTTGATTGACATACATTCGAATGCATTGTTTCATGCTTATTAGAATCTATAGTAACACTACTTGACATCTTCCAAACATGTGGAGATGGTCTCTTATCATTATTGTTCTTCAAGACTCTATCCTTTGATTTAGTGTCCTTAGACTTTGGTCTTCTAATACTATTAGAACTTTCTACACTTGTGGAATTAGAAACATTCATGTTAGATTTAGAATCCGATGATTGTGTCTCTGTTTTTGTGAATCTATACATTCCTTGTGTGATTACATCCGCACTCTATTTTTGAATTTGCTCATTTTTTTGGTATAGAATGTGAAGTGACTGGTTTTGATCTATCTGCATTGACCTTAGTATTTGACACTTTCTTAGCCTTAATTGCTATGTTTTTAGGCAATACTGTTACACAAAGAAGTGTTCTTGAGGTCTCAGATTTGTCAAACTTAGTGTTCACATTCTTTCCCTTGTCAACGGTTTGAAGCTTATTCTTGAGTTCAGATATTGTTATCAAAAGATCTTGATTCTGAGCCCGCACATCAGCATAAGCATATGTCTTTTGATTAACATGTTCAATCAACTCATCAAGCTCTTTTTGATGTTGAGTCCGTGTTGCTTTTATTGAATTGAAAAGCTTTGATATTCAAGTTTAATACTTTTGATTTCTTTAACAATAGAATCCACTTGAGTTTTTAGCAACACGCTCTCTTCATTTATTATTGACAATTTTGACTTTCAAGAGACGTCACAAGCCATTTTCTCTTTTTGATGTTGTAATTTGAGTTCAAAATCAATACTTTGAGCTTGTGATCGCTTAAAATCATTTTCAAGAATTTTGATTCTCTTAAGTAAATTGGCTTGGATATCTTTGGAGTCACTTGAACTTTTCTCAAGTTCATCTTTTAACAACTCATTTTTCTATTTTTCAACAGAAATCAACACACAATCTCGAATTTCACTTGTTAAGGATACTTCTAAAAGTCGATCGATCTCATTTTGAAGAATATTTTCTTTTGGAGATCTTTTGTTAACAATCTGTTTCATTGATTTAAAAATATTTGACATTTCTTGTACTTCTTCTATGAGTTCTTCTTTAAGTTCTTTCAAATTCTTTGACAAAGAGGCAGACATCAGAATTACATCAGTTTTATAAAACTCTCTTATAGAATTTTGACTGTCATACATCCATCTTCGTTGCCTGTCTTCTAAAAGATTTTTATCAATCCGTGTTCGTAAACCGTTAATTGCTACACCCATTGTATCAAACATTTTTAACAATTTACTCTCTTTTGGCATTTTTGGAATTGGTAAATCTGATGTGACTTCTTTTGACTTAGAACCATTATCAGAAGTAGAAGGAATTGAAAATATGTTTGTTCAACAGAAAATTCTTGTTGAGAAACAAATGTTTCATAAAGCGCATTTAATTTTCCATATTTAATTTGAACCATTTTGTTTCTCATTTTCAATCGACTTTCTTTCGCATCCTCTAAAGTTTCCTCTGAATCAGGTGAACCAATTTTTAATTTAGCACTATGAAGCATTTCATCATCATACATTTTTGGTTGTGCTGCAATGGCCTTCTTGAGATGTTCGGGATTCTTATAACCCAACCCAGCTTTAAGAAAAGGATCATAAACTTTATTTGGTTTCTTTCCAAGCATGTGAATTGTTTGAATTGATTGACTCATTTTATAAACAATTCGATCATGAGAACTCAGTTTCTCTTCGAGACCAACAATATCTTCAAGATACCGATTTGCTCGATCTTTAAAAGCCTTTTTAGTTAACTGAGTTTCATGTTGAATTATTAGCTTTTCATTTTTAATTTTGAAAAAGTCATTTTGAATTTTATCTTTTTCTTTCAAAATTCTCTCAATGGTGTCCTTATCAGCCCGTAATTCACGTTTCAATTCTTCACATGTTTCTTTATATTTTGACATTGAATTGTTTTTGACTCAAATGTTTTGACCCGGTCCTTACACGTCTCAAGCTCCATTTGTAGCAGCTCTTTTTGCTTTTTAAGCTTATTGTTTAATCGTTTTTTATTTTCAGCTTCTCTTTGAACATTATATGCTAACATTTGAATTTTATGATATTCATCATGAGCATTTGAATCATGTTCAGATGCACCACCATTATTTTCCACATAAGGATTATCAAATATGATATTAGAATCAATTTGATCATCATCAGATGTTTGAATAATAGTTTTACATTTCACATGACTCACTTGTTTATGAACCTTGGATGAAGCATATACCTCACTGACAGCCTTTGCATCATATGATGACACAGTCTCAGCATTACCATTAGCTGGTTGAATTCGAGCCATCAACATGACTGCAGTAGTTAACTCTTCCATTGTTTCTTCTCCATATGAATTGTCAAGCATGAAATCATTTTCTTCGTCGTTGAGGTTGCTTCCGGCTTCATCTTTCATAGCTAGTAAAATTTGTTCTCTAAAATACTTTACATCACGAACTCTTGGTTTCTGACAATCACGGGCATAGTGGCCTTTCTCGTTGCAATTATAACACTGAACATTTGCCTTTCGTAGAGTAGACTCAGTTCGTGGAACACGTTGAACAATCTGATTGCTTTCATCATTCCCAGTTCCTGCATTAAATGCTTGATTTATGTTCTGTCTCCTTACATTCCTGTTACCATTTCTACCATAACATGCATTCTTGATTTGTATGTCAACTCGACCATCCTGAATCACTACTTGATTTATTGTGTTTGATGAAGTACGAAGATGATTATTTGTAGGTGTGGAGAACTTTTGAGTGATTGCTCGAGCTAATAACATCATGGCAGTTGTAAGATTGTCTTCTTGAGAATCCCCTTGTAACTCCCCTTGATATTCATCTTCATAATCAACAACTAATGAAGGATGTGTGACATAGTATGGTTGTGGTAAATAAGAAGAATTTGCATGAGATTATGATGAAGAAGTATTTGAATGAGCAATAAGGGCTAATGGATCATGATTCTTGGCAGCTTTCTTTGCTTTGGATGCTAGAACATGTGGTTTGAATTGTAATAAAGAATCATACAACACATCATATGAAACTGTATCTCCAGTTTGATTGTGACAAACCATGGTAACATATTTGCTCCACTCAGGTTGCAAGCAATTAAGAAACTTGGTATTGATTGACACTGGAATAGGACGAACATTATTACGATCCATAATATTCACGAGTGTTGTCAACCTTTCATACACGGATTCTAACGATTCTCCCTCTTTTGCTGCAAACTGGTCAAACTCATCCATAAGACGTGAGTGTCTCACATGACTAGTAACCTCATAACCAAACATCAACCTTTTAATTCATTCCCACATTTCCTTTGCATTTTACATGCATCCACTGAATTGTATATATAATTTGGTATTGCTTGAAGAAGATAATTCATGACGTTCACATCAACAATGTATTGACTCTTGTTTCATGCAGTCATTTTGCACAATGGTTTAAGTATCTCTTGCTGATCGTTGTTGTAACACCCCCAAATTGGGTCGCAACGGAAATGTGTCTGGGGGCATTACTTCATAATACCATTGCATAAGGTGTGGGAGAACGACCTCTAAATGAGTCGTTTGAAAAGTAATCTTCTAAAGTTTGGACTCCAATGCACATCAGTTATGTCAAGTAGCTTGTTCACCTGAGAAATACATGCTTAAAAGTGTCAACATAAAGTTGGTGAGTTCATAGGTTTATGTGAGTATAAATGTTGAAATCAAAGGTTTATAAAGTGTATATGACCATTTCAATCCTTATAATAGTCACAAAAATGTAAGTATATGTTAGAAACACAATTTCACAGTCTAACAAGTGAAGCTCGGTCTTGAAGAAAATTGGCGTTTCATAGCTCGTTAGTTAGTTAATTAATTGTAATGTTTAATGATGTAAACGGGCCAAGATGCAAAAAGCCCAGATAAAGCCCACAAAGGCCTCCTAGGCCGATCCCCTTTAGAGTATAAATGCTCTGTGTTTTTCTCATCTTTAGGTAAGCTAGTCAATATTCATTAGGGTTTTATTTTTGTATCTGGCCACCAAAAACATCTTTCAATTTTTCAATCAATCCTTGTTTAATTTAATCTCTTGATTCTACATATCATTGTTAAAGATTATGATTGAATGATCATGGATCCAACAATTGGTATCAAGAGCCTTCAAGATTGATGATTTGATTTGGTTTTGTGTTTTTATTTTTTTTGGGTATTCGGCTATAAACAAAAAAAGGGGGGATTCGATTTTTTTTTTTGGTTTGTTTGTTTTCATTCTTGATTCATAGATGGTTTATGGTTAATCTAATATCATAAAAACCATCTCGTTAGCAATCAAAGACTTGGTGATTTTTTTTCTTCTCTATTTGGTTCAAAAATTATAAAGAAAAAAAGAGTATTGATCGAGTTTTGTGGGTTGGATCGTGATATACAAGTTCGTATTATACTAATAACATATCTTTCCATGATTTATTGAAGTGGTACAGGTTACTCGTGGTGATTTTGCAAGAAAAAGGGTGTTTGAATTCGTTCCTATGTCAACCGAACGAGTTAAAGCATTCTCGAGCCGAACTAGTGAAACCTTCATCAACCCAACTAGTTAAAGCATTCTCGAGCCAAACTAGTGATCCTTCTTGAACCGAACGAGTGACAACTAGTTAGGATCGAAGGAGTAACATTTAATGATAACCGAACGAGCCAAAACCTTTGAGGACCGATCGAGCTATATTCTTCTACAACCGAACGAGTGAAATACTTGTGAACCGAAAGAGTTCACTCTTTGTTCACTTGCTTTAATTGTGAACCGAACTAAACAAATCAAACAAAAACAACACCAAACACAAATCAAACATCTCAACAATCACTTGCGATCCGTTCATTCATTCATACTTAAATCAAAATGTCAACAGACAAAGAGTCAAGTGCAGCGGGAACGGACAATCGTCCTCCCATGTTGGTTGAAAGTGACTACGAATCGTGGAAGATTCGTATCGAGAGATACATTCGTGGTAAACCTCTTGGAAAGTTAATTTGGAGATCAATCCAAAACGGACCTACTCCGCATCCCCAAATCACTGTGACAGAAGGTCAAGGTGATGCTGCAGTACAAGTAACGAGAGACAAGCGGGATGAAGAGTTTACTGAGATTGAGAACAATAAAGAACGAGCTGATATTCAAGCAACCAACATTCTCAGTCAAGGGCTCCCAAGACATGTATTCAACATACTAAACCAGACTCGTACTGGGAAAGAGATTTGGGACAATGTAGAGCTTCTAATGAAAGGTTCAGGAAAGTCTCTCCAACAACAGAAGGAAGAACTGTTTGATGAGTACGGACGATTTCGTGCAATAGGAAATGAGTCAATTCATGACTACTTTGTTCGTTTCCACAAGCTGATCAATGATATGAAGATTACTCAGCTTGACATCCCCACTCATCAGATGAACACTAAGTTTGTCAACAACCTTCCTCCGTATTGGGCAAAGTATGTGACCAATGTGAAGAACAACAAGGATATTTCTGTGACAACCTATGTTGAACTTTATACCTACCTTAAATGTAACATTTCTCATTTTCAGGTTATTTACAACTTTAATAAATTCCATTATTTATTTTTAGAGTTTTACGCGT
>BQNB010155915.1:0-15333 GCA_026074375.1 Tanacetum coccineum | reverse complement strand
TGATTTTTGACTTATCCGTACCTGCACACACAAAACACAAATACAAGCATATTTTTGCCATTTTTGGTCTGTTTTGGGTTTAATTGGGGTATTTTAGGTATAAATGGATATGTGTATTTTACACTTATCAGTAAGTTTAAAGAGTGTGTTGAGGAAATCGAAGTTATGGATATTTAAAGAATGGGTCTCCAATTTACTTGGAACCAAAAGCAGGAAGGGAAAGGATGGGTTGCTTAAGAAGATCAATCGTATTATGGCCAACTTAGCGTTTAATGATGTTTTTGTTGGCTCTCATGCTGTGTTCAAGCCGTATCGTATTTCGGATCATTCTCCTTCGATTCTTAATATCCTTATTGTTGTCAAGTCGAAACCAAAGCCTTTTAAATTCTACAACCTTATTGACCGTAATGAAAGTTTTAAAGAGATTGTGAAAGAAGGTTGGTTGAAGCAAGTTAGTGGTTTTTGCCTTTATAAAGTTGTTCAAAAGCTGAAACATTTAAAGAAACACTTGAGGAAATTATTGTTTGATAAAGGGAATTTACATCAGAATGTTGCTCGTCTTCGGGATCAACTCTATAGAGTTCAATCTGCCTTGGATATTGATCCTTTTAATGTTGATTTACGGGAAGAGGAGGCTACTACTGTGGTTGCTTTTAATGAGGTCGTCATTATGGAAGAACGCTTCTTGAAACAGAAAGCTAAAATTAATTGGTTAAGTAAAGGTGATGCGAACACAACGTATTTCCACAAAGCCGTTAGGAGTCATGTTAGTCGTAGCCGTATTGATGTTATTACTAGTGCTGATGGTAATGTGTATGAGAATGAGAAGGTTGCTGATATCTTTGTGTCTCACTATGAACAATTCTTGGGGCAAGCTGGTCATATGAATGGTTTCCATAAAGATTTGCTCTTTAACTATACGCTTGATGATACCACTGCTAGTGAAATGGTTCGACCTGTTACGATGTGTGAAGTTAAGGATGTTGTTTTTTCTATGGGAAATGAGAAGTCTTCGGGGCCTGATGGCTATACGGCGGCTTTTTTCAAAGAGGCATGGGATATTGTGGCAGATGATATTGTAGATGTGGTGCATGAATTCTTTACCAATGGTAAACTCCTTAAAGAATTAAACCATTCTATAATTGCTCTTATTCCAAAAGTAAGTTCTCCGACTCGGGGTAAATGACTACCATCCTATTTCTTATTGTAATGTTCTCTTTAAATGTATTAGTAAGATTACTGCTAATCGTATTAAGGAGAGCTTGAAGACGCTGGTTAGTACTAATCAAACAACGTTTATTCTGGGTAGAAGTATCTCGGATAACATTTTATTAAATCAGGAGCTCATGCATTATTATCACTTAGACCGTGGTCCTCCTCGTTGTGCTTTCAAAGTGGATATCTAAAAGGCGTATGATACGGTGGATTGGGACTTCCTCAAGGAGGTTCTTGTTGGCTTTGGTTTTCATAGTCGTATGGTTATGTGGATTATGGAGTGTGTGTCTACTACATCGTTTTCAATCTGCATTAATGGATCTCTTCATGGTTATTTCAAGGGTAAACGGGGCCTTCATCAAGGGGACCCGTTATCTCCTTATTTGTTTACTCTTGTCATGGAGATTCTCACTCTTATGCTTCATAGGAGAGTTCGTAACACCAGCTTGTATACTTATTATCGGTATTGTTCTAAATTGAAGCTTATCAACTTATGTTTCGCGGATGATTTGTTCTTATTTGCGCATGGGGATGTTGGTTCTGCTAGTATTATTAAAGATGCGTTAGAGGAGTTTAACGATGCTTCGGGGCTTATTTCGAGTCTTCCTAAAAGCACAACCTACTTTTGTAATGTTCTTAACCATGTGAAGTTATATATCCTTAACATTCTTCCTTTTGAAGAGGGGCAGCTTCCAGTCAAGTATCTTGGTGTGCCCTTGGTTTCTTCTCGCCTTATGTTTAAGGATTGTAAGGAGTTGATTGAAAAGGTTCAGTCTCGAGTTCAGGATTGGAAGAATAAATCGCATTCGGCTGCAGGGAGGCTTCAATTGGTGAAGTCGGTTATTAGTTCTATGCATATATATTGGGCATCGGTGTTTGTTCTTCCTTCCCGTGTGTTACTTGATATAGAGCAAATTATGATAGGTTTCGTGTGGTGTTAAGGTAACATGAAAAAAGGTTGAGCTAAAGTCTCTTGGGAGGTTGTGTGTCTTCTGAAGGATGAGGGTGGGCTTGGTCTAAGGCATATAGATCTATTCAACAAAGATTTAATGGTCTCGCACATATGGAAGCTTCTTTCTTTAAAGGGGTCTCTTTGGGTTCAATGGATTCATGCTTACAAATTGCAAGGTCGGAGTTTTTGGGAGATTCCAATTTTTGTGGCAATATGTTATGGGGATGGAGAAAAGTCTTGCAATTAAGTCCGATTATTCGAGAGTTTATATGTTACACTATTGGAGATGGTTTTATTGTTTCTTTATGGTATGATCATTGGTGCTCTAGTAGTCCTTTGTCGGATGTTATTTCCATAAGGGATATATTTCGTGTTGGGTTGGACTTGGCTACCAAGGTTTGGGACGTGGTGAGCAATCATGCTTGGGATTGGCCTACGCACCTTATAGGTAAATATCCTTTTATTGGTTTGATTCCTGTCCCTTTTATTCAAGAGGATGCTCCTGATCATTTGGAGTGGGAAGATAGGCTTGGGAGGGTTCAACCTTTCTCGGTTAGTGTTGTGTGGAATTCTATACGTCTAAGAGATAGTAAAATTGATTGGTGTGATGTGGTTTGGTTTACCAATCATATCCCTCGTCATGCGTTTAATTTATGGCTAATAAAGAAAAAGAAGTTGAAAACTAAAGATATGATTTATAGCTAGGATGTTTCGGATGCTCTTTCAACCGTATGTCCTCTTTGTGAGTTACAACCTGATTCTCATCATCATTTATTCTTTGATTAATCGTTCTCTAAGTAAGTGTGGAATCACATAAAGACTTTTGTGGATCTTCCTAACTCGCGGCCTGATCTGAATAATATCTTGTCTTTTATTCATCCTATTGCTAAGAGAAGGTCCTCTAGGAGTGTTATTGCTAAGTTGGTTCTAGCGGCGAGTTGTTATTTTATTTGGCAGGAATAAAATTCAAGGTTGTTCAAGAATAACAAAAGACAGTTTCTCAAGTGATTGCTTGTGTTATGGATTCGGTTCGCCTTAAGTTGATGTCATACCGTTTTAAGAAGTCTAACGACGGGGAGTTCTTCTCACAGATTTGGAGGTTACACGAGAATTGTAGTTTTTAATGGTTATGTATGTTAGCTTATGCACCATTAGGTGGTTTTTTCCTATTGGTGTTATTGGATATGTATTCTAGCGTTGTAGTCATATGGCATGTCATATGATTAGGGGTTGTTCAAGCGTATGCTTGAGGTTAATTTGACATTCAGTCACATTCCATTGTACTTATTAGCTTTTTGGGTTATTAATATATTTTACCGGGGTCTAGTCCCCTTTACCCAAAAAAAATACCTACAGAATGGAATTACGATGTAGCTGCACAGTGTGAGCTAGATCATAGCTAAGTGAATCATAACAAACTTTTAATCCTTGGAGATTAGTTAAGGCGTAGCCTGGGTACCCAGCTACGTTGTAGTTACAGACTTTAGCATTGCCATTCAATTAATCATGAGCCGAGGTGATACCAATCTTCCTTCCCTTCATTGCAGCATCCTGCAAAAAGGGTAAAGAACATACAAAACCAAACATAATGCATAATTGAGATGAAATAAGCTAAAAAGATATAAGACAGGTTGTCTCCCGACAATCACTTTTGTTTATTACCAAGTCTTTAAGTTAGACTCAAGCCAGGTCTACGTTGTTCTTTTAAGACTTCCAGCTGGGTCTATTTCCTTCCTTATCATTCTCTTGAACCTTGAACCGTTTACCCTAATGGCATCTCATCTTTCAACATCTTTTTGATACAAACAAAGCTTTTCTTGTTTTTAAATAAATATCGTTTTACTTTAAATGTGTCCACACTTGATTCAAGAGTATCATAATATGCTTCATCTAAATTGTATTCCCATTTCTCTTCTTCCTCAAATCCTCCATCATACCATGATTCCATTTTCCTCCATACACTCGCTCACCTTTTTCGCAAATATCATCCAGTATGTACCCTTTCTTACCGATCCTTAGCTCGTATTCGTTTGCCAACTGTGTGATCTTGTTTTCGAATTCCGAACTATATTTCTGTAAGTCTCTTGAATATGGTTCATTGCTTATGCCCGAAGAGTTTGACCCAGTGTCGAAGCTACCAAGGACCCATTCGTTAAGCACAATATTCTTCAAAGATTTCTCAATGTTTGTGTGCCCGAATTTGACCTTTAACCATTCATTAAATGAAAAATCTCGCGATCAAGGGTTGTTATGGATCTCTTGGGAAAAGTTGGTGAAGTACGAGTTTATTCTCAAAGTTGGATCCTCATAATTATCTAAGTTGGTAACTCTACCAAGAGCTATGACGTAGTTCCTTGGGTACAGTCCTGCCATAGTTAATTATGAGGTGCTCTCATGAGAATATTCAGGTATTTGTTATTTTGAGCAAATCATTCGCCGTATCTCCTTTTCCTGGTTGTGTCATCAATTTTATTGTTCCCATACTTTAACTGAAGATAATCGAAGATTACCATATCTTCATCCTTGAGGTCCATTCTCTCATTATCACAATAACAATATCATTGCTTAAGGATACCACGTTCATCCTTTCCATAGATTAAATCTCCTATGTTACAATCTTTTAAGTTCGGGTCACAAGTAGGCCAAAATCTACATGTATCTTTACCCATTATCCAAACAGGCTTACAAGAATGTATCTCCAAGTTACCATTCTTGGTTCATCCATCCTTGTCTTTCCCCTGTGTCTTGTAATTGGTTCCTGCACATTATCATCACAAACAAAGGTATCTTTGTAGCATTCGTTAGTATCATACAGGTAGTTATATTTTTCAAATTCTAAGCAAAAGGGAGTCATGTGAGAATAAATCTTCACCTATTTTAAGAGGATTAAATGATTCTTCCTCTTGGGGGGAATTAACCATGCAAACTTTTTCAATAGAGACAGTTGGGTGATGCACATTTCCACTTATATAAACAAACTCCTATCCTCCCCTATTCCTAACAAAATTTCCCCATGGGAAACATTTATTCAAGCATGAATAGTGGCTAAGAATAGTCTACCTAATATCATAGTCTTGTTAGGATCTCCTAACATATCAGTAACCACAAAATCATATTGGAACACGAACATATCAATGTTAACAAGAACATTTTCCACTATTCCTAGAGGTGCCGTTTTTGACATGTCACCCATTTCAACTAACATACTTGTTTCCTTAAAATTAGTTAGTTTTTAACTCTTAAATATCAAGTATAGCATGATATTAACACTAGCATCTAAGTCAACTAATGCATACATATTGGAGGTAGTTAGCATGGCAAAACTCCTGATGCCCCTTCATTCTCCTTATTAGAAACCTGTATATCATGGTCAAAAATAAAAGATAGTCCGTGGAGTTCGTTAGTTTTGTTAGAAGAAGTCTTAACACTCTAAGCATCATTTTCAGCAAAAAAAAATTGCAATGACCAATTGGTGTAGATAAGCTGGGCGCCTCCATAGCAGCCTTTACATGGAAATCCTTTATCAATTGCTCAACCTATGTTTCCAAGTTCTTTAATGCAGCGTTTTGGTTCTTTATGTTCATATCTGTGTTCTCCTACAGCTTTTTCATCCAATCTTCGATTTCATTCCTTCTCCTGGTGGATTCCACAATGTGCTTATTGATGAGCTCCTCAAGGCTTAGTTTCTTCTCGACATATGGTGGTGATTTTCCACACATGTATAGTATCCTGGTGGACCTACACGGTACCTAGTCCCATTTCCTTCATTATTCAGAAAAGATCTTACAAACTCACCATACTTGACTTCCTCAACTCATTAACTTCTTCGTTGAGTAGGCATTCCTTGTCAAGATGCGTTCCTCCATAAATTTCACAACCAACCTGGATAACTTGCACATTTTCTTTCAGTTTCTTCTTGTCTCTTCCAAGACTATCAAGTTTGCTTGTGATAGTAGCAATTCCATCTGAGCTACGACTGCTTGTACTCCTAGACCAGTCATGCCATTTCTGCGAATGATACGCCATGGTTTAAATCGACTCCAAAGATCGAGTTTGTGTCATCTCAAGGATCGGCCCTTGGAATCTAACAATTAGCGGGGTCAGTTGTGTCTTTAGCCCCTATTAGTAAAGGATCATTAATTTTATGTTGGCTGTTTCGAATCGTGAACATTGCGTTCATTTGGTTTCAGAGAAGGCTCATTACCCTTTCCCACGCGTGGTCGCATGTTTCAATCTCCATCTATCGCGAGATGTTATGAATCTCCTCTTTTCAAGCTATTTCTACAGTATTTGGCTGGTGTGCAATACCTCTAGCAGGAGGAAGGCCTTTCTCGAGTAATCCCAAGTAGTTTGATCATTCCTGCAGGTATCCTATCTTAATTCCTCTATTCCTGAAGGTATCCTATTAATCCATCTCTTGGCATCTCCTATGAGTGTGGTAGGGAATACACTCAACATGATTGCATCATGAGAAACTCTTGGTATGTTAAAGAGACTAACAATGTCCAAAACCTTCTCCAAGTGTCCATGAGCATCGTCATTCTTGTTTCATGAGAAGGTGTCTTCCCATAGCTCTCTCATGAACTGGCTCTATATCTTGAAGTTAACATTGTTTCCAATAGCATGTTTAACCATGTATGGTGCCTGGCTCCCTCTAGTCAATGCCAAGTACTGCTCCATGGTGAGTGTGCTGATGTCAATGTCACCTATTTTGCTACCTGAAATATAAAACAAACTAAATTAATAATCAAAACTAAATAAAAGTATAAGCAAAAACAAGAGAAAATTTAAATGAACAATAATTACAGAAGTTTAAATTAAACAGCGACGCCAAAACTTGATGCGTATATTTGTGTTAAACTAATTACAAAGTTTTAAATTAATAAAACTTGTTTAACTATGGTGTACAAACGCACTAACGGGCTTTGAATTGAGAAAGCCGGTTTTATTTGAGAAATGAAAGTAAATTAAATACGAAAGTGAATTGAAGATTTAATCAAGGAAGAAGAACATACTAGCCTAGCTATTAATTTATTATTAAGAAGATTATAGATCCTAGTGCAATGTTTAATTACCATTTATCATGGTGGTTCTAATATCGGCAGGCCCGAGTTGTAATCGTAACCTAACCTATACTTCCTATGATCTCAATCCTATTGTTCACAGAAATTTGGCATCTAGTTTTTAGTCATTAAACCTCTAACTATCCTACAGACCCGTCTAAGTGTCGACATTCCCATTACTTGACACTAAACCCTCCTAAAATGATTTTTGGTTCTTCATAAGTGCATAATCTAATGTAGGCGGTGATAAGGAAACCCATGCACTAAGAACAGATGCAACCATATTCCTAGTATCCTAATAAACTACCTTTCAACAGCTTACGCCTACTAAATAGATTAACTAGATCTACACTAGCCTTCACACTACCTAAACGCATGGATCAATCAACAGGAAACTAGAATATCCACATAAACGACAATTAAACTAAAGAATATGCATAATCACAATAACAAATACATAAGTGTGCAGGCACTTAAGGTGCTTAGCCACTCATGTTATAGATTGTAGAAGAAATAATAAAAGTAACCATGGATGAATTGAACAATATAATTCTTACAAACTGTTCGGTGAATGAATAATACAAATACGGTTAAAAGCTAATCCTCCCTTGGAATGATGGTGAATGGAACTGAAACAACGTCTTCTTAGAGAAGCCCTAGTCGTCACCTCTGAGTCTTCTCTTCAATGAATGACAAAAACAACAAAAATAGGGTGTGTATTTATATGTTTGTATCAGCTATGTCGTAGCAATAAGTGATGAGCTACGCCGTAGTTCTTCAATTGCACGTATCCTTCCTTTGTTAACAATAGCTATGGCGTAACCTAAGGTGAGGAGCTACGCCGTAGAGTGTTCTAGTTTAAAATTCTTCCAACAGCTTTGGCATAGCCCTAACGGGTCAACTACACCGTAGTTCTTCTTGATACAGGATTGCTTGATTCGAGTTGAGTATGGGCTACGGAGTAGTCCCTTCGATTTAACGACGTTGTAGTTTTTACCCGGAATATCTCCTTTGATCATTTTTCATCACACCCCCTTCCATTTCCATGACTTTCCGCTTCAAAGCTCATATTTTCCTAAAAACAAAATATGAAACAATTAAGTACCTTTGTATGCAGAAATATAACAATTATGATCATTTAATAAGGGATTTTGACATTAAAAGTATAAACTATTTGATGTTATCATTCACCATGGGCCCCTAACACGAATATCCAAATAGGTACTTTTACTCTGGGGTTTTTTTTGTCTTTTTTGACTTACATCATTGGTCCCTAATGCATTTTTATGTATTATAAATGATGGTTTGCAAGTAAAAATACACACATACAAAAATGGTTCATTGTTCTTGTGGTTTGCAAGCCATGATCAGAACATCGTGGGCTAATCTAAATCCTGGTCGCCGTTTCTATGGTTGTCGTGCATTTGTAAGTATTATCAGTTTGAAAATTATGTAACAGGTCATTTTGTTCGTTTATTTACACATATCTTTTTAGATTCAAACATGTATCAACTTCCTCCGGTGGTTTGATCCACTAATGTGTCAAGGTTTGTTCAGATTATCCCTGATATGTTGATGTCACATAATGAGCTTGAAGAAATCCTTCCTATGGTTGAAGAAAAGAGACTAAAGCTGATGAAATATCTCATCATCAGTTAGGTTGTGTTTGGGTTTACGTTTATTGTACAATGTGAAGCTTTAGGGAAGTTGCGTTTTTTGGTGAAAATTAGTTGAATATATATTAGCTTTTTGGTAGATGTTCTTAGTAGGTAATGGGTTATGGTATTGTGGATGTATGTGGTTTTGTATTAACTAATAGAATGAAAAGATCCAGTTGTATATCAATGTGTGTTTTTTGTCATATTGTTGTGTTGTTGAATGTGTTAATTTGCTTGACTAATAAAGTCAACATGCAGTTTATAGTTGTTTAACTTATAAAGTATACAAGAGTATATGATAGATTGAATTGGGTTTACTGGTATGATTTAGTAAAGTCAAATAATTTGTATAACCTTCAATGCTAATGAAATGGACTTTGATCTTTGCCACTTATGTGGACTTGAACTACAGACATTCTACTGAAATGTATAAGTGTTTTGAATTACAGAATAGCTCATTCACATTCACCACCTGTTGCACTTGACTGTGTTCGTATATCATCGCTCATTTCTCTTCTATCAGCATTCCTTGTTTCAGTCACTTGCTCTTGAGAATGGGTTGAAGGTTGATTTTCAGGTTGAGTGAGAGTTCTTTATTGTGAACTAAGTCTTTGTGTTTGTACTCTTCTCTTTGTCTATCTATTAAGGGATGATCTTTGACTTCCAACACCAACATCTGCACGACCAAGTTTCCTACGAGCAACGAACAACCAATAACATCACCAACACCTGAACCATATGCATTAGGCACTTGACCAACACCTGAACCACCTGAACCATCTTGACTAACAACAGGTTCTGCTAGTTGTGCTTCCCTAGATGCACTACCACTGGCTTCTGCATTGTTGCCACCAATATTACAAAAAAGCTTGTAGTTTCTTCCATGAAATTTGAATCAAACAAACACTAAAAACTTGAAGCTCAAATAAATACCCGTTGTTAACTTTTTACCTTGTCCTTTACATGTTGCCTTATTCTGTCTGTTGTTTCCACATGATTGAAAAGTAATGGTTCTTCTTTTCTTGCTTAGTTTACCATCTTTCACAAATGGTTCATCCTTAAGTTTTGCGACAACCGTCAGACTCAGGTTATTAAGCGTTAGTGACGTGTGACATCCTTTCTTTAGAAACTATGCTTGTTAGACTAGTATTGGTGTTAGTGTATCGTTTTTGTGTTTTGTGTTCACTTCCTTTAGGTGCGTTGTGTTATGAATGTACCTTCGAAATAGGATTTTTATTTCAACGTCGTCTAAACTTCATGATATGCTCAAGTCATTTTTAAGTTGTTAATGCCACCCATACCCGACAATGCACCTTCACGTTTAGCCTTTTATTGTTTTAGACTTAGACATCTTTGTGTATACTTTGTGTAATTAACTTTTAACAAAATAAATACACCCCCCCCCTTAACACCCCTAGACCAGCCCACTTATCACTCCCCATACATCATCATCATTTTTCACTTCTCCAAAAACCCACTTCCCAAAACACTCCAACACCTATCTTTACTCCACCCCTCTCATTTCACTCTACCATCTTTTCACACACATAATAAATTTTATCTCTTCCCCTCTCCCTTTCTTGAACCTGGCACCCCTACCACCACCATCAAATCTCTTAAAAACACCATAAAAACACCCTTCATAGCCATCTAAGCACCCTTGTATAACTTTCACCCAACCATCACCATCCAAAAACCCTACTCCAAACCTTCATTAAACTTAGTAGCAAACTCATTTGTATGACCAAATCCAAGCCACAAAGGTATTTTCTTAGTGCAAGGGGAATCTTGCACTTAAATCTCTCATGTTAGTCATTTGAGTACTTTTCAAGAACACGCAAATTAAAAAGTTTTTTTATTCTGTGAACTTATGTTGTTTAACTTTTTAAAACATGTAAGAACATTGTTTAAATGATCTTAGGGCTTGTACATGAGATTTTGTTTCATTTGGATGCATGAAAACCACTTGTGGTGAGTAAGAGATTAGGATAGTTTCTGTCTCAATTTTATGGTCTAGTTTGAGAGGCTATAACTCCCTCATTACTCATCCTCATGTGAGATTCTTTTTCTAGAGATCAAGGGCTTTGAGTTATCTTTTAAACCGCGAGAACCTCAGACACATGAACCTCTTCTTGTGTTTCACTTTAAGATTTAGGTCAAGAGTTAAGTTAAAGTTTAAGTCTAAGTCATCAACTCCAAAAGACTCATCATGACTTAAACCATGATTGTCTATACTACTACCGATAACATCTACAAAGCCTGCCTCTCCATCCAATTCCGATTCCTCAAATGATAATTGCCTTATCACATCTTCTATCACTAGATTAGAAGTTGGTTTCATTGAGATTAAACTCAGGTTTTTGGCACTAAACTATGACTGTATTATTAGAAGAACATGGTCTTGTGTGTCAAGTCCTTGTATACCACCCAACTGTGTATATGTGTTGATCCCAAATCTAGATCGATTCCTTAGGTTGTTTAAGGTTAAATTACCTTGGATAAATCCAAAATAACTTATTGTAGAAACTTTGTATGTATATTAAAGTGTATGCAGAATCTACACCTTAATACCTAGAAGTATTATGAATAAAACAGTAATCTTGGACAAACAAAGATATAATCAAACGCTCCAATATTATTACATCAATAATACGAGTACTCTTAACTTAGTACTAGGGTTTACAACTTTGAAGCTTTTCTTAATCAACTTTGACAACTATGAAGACTTATATGCAAAACTGATCATGATAACAGTAGCTCTAGTTTGTTAAGAACTAATCTAGGATAATGATAACATAGGTGGAATATTCAATCATAGAATCAATATTATCATAACAAGGTTTTACCAAACATTCCAAGCCCTAATATTATTTGATTAGAACAATACGGTTACATCAATGAACTATAACAGGGATCAAGGAAAACCTTGATTACCTTGAGGCTAAACCAACTAAACCCTAGGCGTCTACATTAGAGAACTCACGCCTAGAACACACACACACTTTTCTGGTGTTTACATCTTGACACACATAAAAAACTATATCTAGGGATCTCTTTATATAGTAGAGTCCATCTAGATTTACAAGGGAAAACATAATTGTATAAGAAAACTAAATCTTTTAATTCTTTAATAAACTTCATCTTTATCTTCAAGAATCATATCTTTTGGAATCTTTTATCTTTTGTAGAATAAACTTCACCAGCTTGTAGAATTCCATAATGCTAGATTCAGTCCTTTTATTTCACTCTTGTTTTGTCTTATCAACTCAAATATAATTCCTAACAATCTTCCCCTAGTTGATAATGACAAAACCAAATAAGCACGAACTTCCCCTAAAGTTAATATACGAATGAAAACTTCCCCTTAAGCCATGCAATACCACCAAAGATCTACAAGTTGCAAATCATCAAATCTTCTTCCCCTTTTTGTCAATATCAAATAGGAGACTAAAGTATGCAACTTTGATCTTCACAGCTACGAACCAATATTACACTTCTAATCCAAGTATTCTAATGACCCAAATTGCCCTCCATGACGCACCTTAAGAAAAATGAACTTGAGTAGTAGAAACTTACACTAGCAGTAGTAACAAAGGCTAGCAATAGTAAAAACCTTCACCTCGATGTAGCATATAAATGGTTAAACATTTTAACATTAAGCTTTCCCTAAAACCCATATGTTAACCATTTCTTGAATCTTCAATTCTATACGCTCTATGTAATGATTACTGATGAAGAAAACTAAGTATTATCAACTTGATGCTGAAGTAGAACAACCCAAACTTGTGTCTTATATCTTGCACTATCCACGTGACTTCGAATGTATACCCAAACCGATGTATAGGGAGACCTCAATCTCTTGACATAATCCTCATCTTCTATGAGACACATAACCAAAGTGATAGCAAATGTGAGCATTGAGCACCATAAGTTAGATCACACACCTTTGCTAGATTTGTCAAGTCTTCGTCACAACATTGAAAACACAAACAAGTTACCTCCTGCTAAAATGTTATACTCACTTTAAGATATGATAAAACACAAACCAAATAATTCCACTTCACCTTCAAATAAGCAATAAATAATCCTCTTCGTAATCAATTAATCCATGAAATCCAAAAAATGAGCCTTTTAAACGTTTTAAGAATATTTAAACCATCCAAAAATCTTTTTGTTTGTCCAAGAACCATCTGAAAAAACTATCAATAAACATGTGTGTGTGTGTCAGAACCAACCTGTTCCAATTCGATACCAAATCATAAAAACCAAAATCAAATAAAATTGGTTTTCCAGTTCTGTCCAAAATCCATCTCTGTGTGCCATTCGATATCTGCCATTCCATCAATCTTTGTTGTTTGATATCGGCTAACGCTAGCAGTACTAACTATCAGTATAAACAATGAACTAGCAGTACTAAAATTCCAATGAGCAGTACTAAGCACTATCCTTAGCAGTACAAACTCATGATAGCTAGCAGTATAAACATTCACACCAAGATGAGCAGTACTAACTGTTAAGGGTAGCAGTATTAACTTGTATCTCTTCGTTGGCAGTACAAAGTTTATGAACAAGAAGTACAAACCAATTACTGATGTGCACTTTGTAATCCCAACAGTAGCAACGTATAGACAAGCAGCATTAAACAAGGTCGAACATTATTAACTATCTTTCACTTGAATATTCGTTAGCAGTAGAAATATCTTTGAAAGCACGAACAGTACTAAAAGCCATCTTTGAACAGTATAATCTTTTCTTTCCAAATTAGTAGTACTAATGTTCTTTCATCCCCAAACAGTATTAATCTTTGAAGCCTATCAAACCCAATAGCAGTTGTAATTCCATACGTTTTCCTAAACAGAAGTACCATTAGGGTTTTGTGCTTCCATAACATAACACGAACAATACAATTGTTGTCTGTTTGAAACATTTTCACGCATCTCTACCATTAACCACATAAACCTTGAACCACCACACAGCATCGAAACATAACAGCAACGAACACAACCAAAAAACCTTAACACCAGAAGTAGGGTGTTGTGAAACTATATGAGTCGCATCCATATCCTAATAACCATGATAAACAGATCCTAGGGTTTCTTGATTACTCCTGGTCTTGTACACCTTCGAGTTATGGTTTTGTGATTCTTTGCTCGTCATTACTTGATCTCTCATTATTGCGAAAACCTTAAACCCTGCTGCTCCTTCATCATTGAACACTATTAACAAACCTTATCACGAAACCCTGAATAGTCGATCAAATATATGAACCCTAAAAAATAGAGTTAGGGTTTCGGTTATCATCATACAGCCAAAAACACATCAAGAACCACCCAAGAAGATGCTCCATCTATGTTTAAACAATCAAAACAGCCATATGTCCTTGAAGATCGTTTAGGGTTTTTAATAATTGTATGATCATTATACAACAATTAATAAAACCTTAAGGTTTGCGTTGTGATGAGCAGAATAACACCAAACAGAATTATAACCCTTGTTGGATCCAATACAGATCAAGAACCAATGAAAAACATGAATTCTTTAACATGAAAACCATATGCTGCTTTTACCGAATTTGATCAATCGAAAAAGAAGATTACCGAAAATCATAGAAGTTTGAATTTGATACAAAGAAATCAATGAAAATCAAAAGCATTATACCTTGTTTGATTTGTAAAACCTTGTGATCCTAGATCGAGAGCCATGAGGCTCTGATACCAATTGTGGAAACCAATAGAGATTGTTGTAGCTCTAGTTTGATTAGAACTTTAATCTAGGATAATGATAACATAGGTAGAATATTCAATCATAGAATCAATATTATCATAACAAGGTTTTACCAAACATTCCAAGCCCCAATATTATTTGATCAGAACAATACGGTTACATCAATGAACTTTAACAGGGATCAAGGAAAACCTTGATTACCTTGAGGCTAAACCAACTAAACCTTAGGCGTCCACTTAGAGGACTTGACGCCTAGAACACACACACACTTTTTTGGTGTTTACATCTTGACACACATAAAAAAACTATATCTAGGGATCTCTTTATATAGTAGAGTCCATCTAGATTTACAAGGGAAAACATAATTGTATAAGGAAACTAAATCTTTTAATTCTTTAATAAACTTTATCTTTATCTTCAAGAATCATATCTTTTGGAATGTTTTATCTTTTGTAGAATATCCACCACCAGCTTGTAGAATTCCATAATGCTAGATTCAGTCCTTATGTTTCATTCTTGTTTTGTCTTATCAACTCAAATATAATTTTCAACAAGAGGCATCCCATTCTTCACTCTAATCATCTATAATCATTTCTCAATAGTTAGTAAGTTGTTCTAGGGAATTGTTGAAGAATAAACATTGTTCTTCATCATATTCTAGGTTTTAGTAGAGGAAAGTACCATTTGATCTTAGAAGGTTGTGTTGAGAAGAAGTTATAGT
>BQNB010155914.1:0-15333 GCA_026074375.1 Tanacetum coccineum | reverse complement strand
ACTTGGATCAACTAGAAAAATATATTTTCAAAGAAGAATTTCAAGAACTTGAATCCTTTAGAGCATTTAGAGTACTCTTGCAACAATTTCAGACATTCCTCTATTCATAATTCTCGTTCGATAATGATGAAGGTATCATGATACACAAGTACTTTATTGCATATACAAAGACCGATGTTCCATTATTCCATGATAAACTGATCCAGCACATGGAATCTCTTCGGTAGTCAATTCAAAAAAGAGCAAAGCATAAACGAGAGTATGACAGAAGGATGAATGACAAAATGATGCAGTCAAAAGAGGGAAATGTTGATTCGAGTAAAATTAGATGCTGGTTTGGTTGTTACATAAAGCAATAAGACAGAATCAGAAAGGCATGTTTCAAGCAGCAGATCCAAGAAAGATACACATGCTGAGGATGCAGATATCAACTCCGTGAATGACAAACAGCCAATGGCTGAGGTACAACTGGCTGCTGAACATAATATACTTGCTAATGAACAACAATATTATGAGCAATCTGAATTCATTTATGACACATATTTGTTGGAAAAGGTTGATAGAAATACCACTCCTGATTCAACAGATTTGAGTCATATGGGAGGAGAGATTGACCAGAATGCTGTAAAATGTCATGTTTTATGTCCTTTACTTGATCCATCATTTGGTAACATGACAACTGAATTTTTAAACCAATCTCTTGAGTTTGAAAATATTTCTCTCAAAAAGACCGTTACCCAACTTCAAAAAGATTTTTCAAGAATGGAAGCACATTGTCTTAATATGGAACTTAAATATCAAAATCAAGCTTTAAAAGACGGGTAACATGGTCAAATTTTGAATGAAACAAGTAATAAAGCCAAGATTAAAAGGGAAATTAAGGTACTTGAAATAATCAATATCGAATTGGAACATAGTGTGGCTAAATTACTTGCAAAGAATGAGAAGTTGCATAAGGAAAATGAGCATTTGAAACAAACCTACAAAGATCTTTACAATTCTTTCAAAAAGATACGAGTTCAGACAAAAGACCATATTGACTCACTGATTGCTTAAATAAATAGTAAGACTATTGAAAATGCTGATTTAAAGGCTCAGATTCAGGAAAAGGTTTTTGCGAATGTAGCATTAAAAAAGAATTAAGAAAGTTAAAAGGAAATAACGTGGATACTAAGTTTGAAAAACCATCAATCTTGGGGAAATCAGTTTTACAACCACCCAGAAACCAATCAGTTGTTAGACAACCAAATGCGTTTAAATCTAAATGACTTAATTTTTCAAAACCACGGTTTGCCTCCCAAATTGATGTGAATAACATTTTGTTAAAACCAGTCACTCCTCATTATTTTCCTAAAGTTAGAGAATCCGCATTTGTAAAACCTCATCACGTGATTGCATCTGGCTCATCTAGGAATAGTTCTAAAGAATCGTATGGGTCAAATGACATGACTCATAATTACTATCTAGAGGAGGCTAAGAAAAAGACACAAGACGAAAATATGAATCTTAAACCTAGTGTGATGCATACTACTAGCTTACAAAACACTATTAATGGTAGCAAACCAAAACCTAGGAGCAACTATCAAACATCTAGGAGTTTGCCTATATCAAAGAGTAGTTGTGGAATGTCAAATGGTGTGCCACTAGTAGATCACTCTAGGAATTCTAGTTCATTTTTAGACTCTAAACACTTTATTTGTTCGACTTGTCAACAATGTGTCTTTAACGCAAATCATGATGCCTGTATAACAAAATTCCCGAAAGAGGTGAATTCTTGCGTTAAGGTTCAATCCCCTAAGACTAGAAATAGTAACAAACCCATAGAACCAAACATTCATACTCAGAAACCTGGTAGGTAGATTGTTACAGGACATAGGTTTTCTCCCAATAAGTCTTCCGATGTGCATGAGAAAACAACCACTCCTAGATCTTGCCTTAGGTGGGTACCAATGGGTAGAATTTTTAACACTGTTAGTCTTAGGTGGGTTCTAACTCAAAAGATATTCACATCTAGCACAACCAAGGTTGACTGTGAACCCCCAAATGGTTCAAATAAAGATATCACTAACCCATATGAATGCGATCAAACTCTTAATGTTAGTGCATGTACTATTAACTTAAGTGCAGGTACATCTTTCAATCCTAAAAAGGAAAGACTTGGAGTTTGTTTTCTAAAAAGAGTGATATATCAGAAACCAAGGGTTCAAGGAATTTACTTATGATAAACGACTAGAATTATGCGACAAGATATTCTGAGTGTTTTTCTTCTAAAAAGAGTGAAATCAGAAACCAATGTTCACGGAATATACTTAAATAAACCAGAACAATGGCTTCTGTAAAAAATCCTTCAGCCCCGCTCCTCAAAGAAAAGTAAAGGGTAGAGCTTTAGGTGCGCTTTAACTATAAAATAGGAATAGAAATATTCTTGTTTTCGCCGACCGGTATCATTCAACATTTTCATATTTCCCTATGATCGTTCCATCATTAAGTGGATCAAAGTACATTAGCTTGTATTCTAATTCATTAGATCAAAAATGGCAATCACATATGTAATTTTTGAAAGGGAGAATATTGGTCTCTCAATTTGTATGAAATGGTTAAAATGGCTTCTAGAACACATAGTTTAGAACCCACGCATCCATTAAAAGACTCCAGCAACAATCATTCAAGACACGTGCCAAACCCTCCACCTTCCAACAAAATTTGGATACCACCATCCAAGAACTTATATAAAAGATATTTGATTCAAAACCACTATTTGATGAATAACTTAAACATCCCCTCCATCAAGTGTTGATCGCCCAAGCCCCTGAAGTCCATTGCTGCTCCAATGCTGAAGTAAGTAGCAACCAGAACCTGCCGCATCAACCGGTTCACCTTCCTCAACAACTGTTAACCAAGATGCACCATCACCTAGTAACTCACAAACAACACCCGAAACTTAATCTCCTATCATTCCTAATGATGTTGAAGAAGACAATCATGACTTAGATGTTGTACACATGAATAACGATCCGTTCTTTGGTATTCTAATTCCAGAAAATGATTCTGAAGCATCTTCTTCTTCGGATGTTATTCCTATTATTGTGCACACTGCTGCTCCTAACTCAGAACACATTACCAAATGGACCAGGGATCATCCTTTAATCAACAAAATTAATGAACTCAAAAGACCTGTTTCCACAAGACTCCAACTCCATGAACAAGCCTTATTTTTTGTTACTAATGATATCTATCACACATCATTTTGAACCAAAGAACAATAAAACGCATAAAAACCAAGCATGTTGGATTGAAGTAATGCAAGAGGAGCTGAATGAATTTGAACGTCTTGAAGTCTGGGAACTCGTTCCTCATCCAGATAAAGTAATGGTTATTACTTTAAAATGGATCTATAAGGTGAAACTTTAATGAATTATGGGAATTCTAAAGAACAAAACAAGGCTCACTTTGTTGCTCGTGGTAACCGTTCAAGAAGAGGGAATTGATTTTAAAAATGGAATACTTTTGCTCCAGTGGCTATACTTGATGCTATTCGATATTTAACCCTCGCAATAATGCTACTCACATGAATATGATCATCTACCAAATGGATGTTAAGACAAACATCTTAAAACGCATTCTAACATAAGGAAGTTTTCATTGTCAGCCAACCGAACAGTTTGTGGATTCAAGGCAAATCTGAATCATGTGTACAAGCTTAAAAAGGCTCTTTAAGGGTTGAAACAAGCTCCTCAACCGCGTGGTAACGATCAAATGTCGAAGTTTCTAACACTCTCAAGAATTCTTAAAGGAACCGTGATCCCACATTGTTCATTCAGAAGACAAGGGCAAAGATATTCTCCTGGTACAAAATCTATTGATGATTATAATCTTTGTCGTCTAATACATACACCTGAACTAAGAGACTAAATTTCTAAATAATGTGTTTCAAAATTAAGATGTCGATGATGGTTGCAAAATATCTTTTTCTAGGACTATAGATTTCACAAAGTCCTAGAGGCATATTTATAAACCAGTCTAAATATGCTCTAGAATCTTTAAAAAAAATATGGTTATGGAATCTAGTGACCCCCGTGTATACCCATGGTGGAGAAATTCAAACTGGATGAATATACACAAAGGGAAAGGTCTATGTAACCCTGAACAAATACTATCAAAGGAATGTGGGCACCCTTATGTAACTCAAAGCCAGTAGAACCAGACCTTACATTTGTTGTTATGCAATGTGAGCTCGTATCAGGCAAAGCCTACCGAAAAACAGTTGCATGCTATAAAAAGAATCTTTAAATACCTAAGGGGAACCGTTAATAGGGGACTCTGGTATCCAAAGGATTCTTTTATTGCTCTAACAGCTTATGCAGACGCTGATCATGCGGGTTGCCAAGATACTAGACGAAGTACATCTGATTAAGCAAATTAATAAATGAACAGACATGTAAGCTTGTCATCAAAAAGGGCAGAAAAGCGCTGCGATAATCCCGTACTGAAAGCTGAATATATAAGCCTAGTCCTGGCTGTTATTCACAATTCCTTGGACTGAGATCGCAGCTTACGAGACTAAGGCCTAAGAGTTTTAATAAAATTCCAATGTACTGTGATAACAAAAGCGCTATTGCCTTATGCTGCAACAATGTTCAACATTCTCGATCAAAACATATTGACATCAGATTCCACTTCATAAAAAGCGAAAGTTGAAAACAAAGTAGAAGAGCATTACTTGTCAATTACAGAGTATCAGTTAGCGGACATCTTACACTAAATCCTTGGTAGAGAAAAGAATTTAAATATCTTATCAACAAGCTTTGGAACCGTAGAGTTTTACTCAGGAGACTCTGGAAACACATTGACATATGAAGCTGAAGAATAGTGGTGTAACCAATTTCATATATCATGATCACAAAATATTAGTATATAATATATATATATATATATATATATATATATTATATAAATATATAATATATAATAAAACCAAAAAAAAACCAAAAAGAATTTTAAATTATTTATTTTATTAATTTATTTCAAAACATTATAAAAACAAAATACAAAAATATAAAATATATAAAACCAAAGAAAAAAATTAAAAAATGTAAAAAAATATAAAAAGGTAAAAATGGCATGTCTTCTGAAACTCAGTAACAATTTTACAGTCTTAAGAAATGTCATTTAATAATGGATAAAAGGCTGTAAATAAGTTTGACAGAACGTTCCAATGCTTTTTAAAAACATGCCAATGGCTTGATAAATATTTCAATAGTAACCCATGTCATCTTCTTTAAAGAAAATATTTCAAAAATAAAAACATGACCTCATAACGGTAAATTTATTCTCGGCATGGTCTACTTTATGACCAGCAAAGGCTGTGTTTTACCCAAAGCAACATAACATGTGCATTTCCTTTAATACGAAATTAATGTCCATGTCAGTGTATTTTCTTTGTCAAAATAAGATAAATCTTATGTTATTGGTAAACAGTGTCTTTAACATTGAATCAGTGTTTTTAAGTTAATCACAAAAAAGATTTTCAAAGCCAATAGACCGCTCAAACAATGACAACAACTCTTTAAATAGAAAACGGGTCATCATTTGAGGAGGGAGAATGTGTCATCCAATAATCTTTTAAAACGGTCTTTCAAAATAAGTCACGGAATAAATGGATAAAGTTTTTGATAATGACGGATCACAATTTTAAGGGAAGTTAAGTTATATTAACTACAAGAGCTTTAGATGTCATTTATTTCAAACTTTTGGGACTTATTTGCAATTTAAGACTCAGTTGATTCTCACGGAATATATTTAAGCTTATCAATTCTTCAAACACGATCTCTAGTATATGTGCATATAAGGTGTTGCTAATTCTGAGGTATCGAAACCATCAAGGGGAAGGAATAGATATACAAGAAAGATAATGAGTACACGTGATAGAATTCATAAGCTATTTTCATTTTAGGTCATTTCGGGAAGACAAATGTCATAAACGCAGAGTAAATCAGTGTTGAACTTGTTTTACTATTCGGGTGCAACTATTTCAACTACATGGGGGTGACGTATCTTATTGATTTCAAGGTATGCATCATATAAGAGACTAGTGGAAATGTTGTAAAAGAATATTAATTCTAAGCGTGAGAAATTAGTTTACTGATTCAATAAATGCTTCTACAAACGGTTTTAATACTAAGCTTATTTTTATATAAGAGGATAAAATATTTGATAAATAGGTACACAAAGTATGGATACGTATGATGATTCCTTAAGTTAGTCAATATTCTGCAGAAAGAAATAAGTACATTTGGGACTTAGTTAACTTAGGTGTTATCATTTCGACTACTTAGAGGGAATAATTGTGACATCCGGGACTTAGTTGACTTTGGTGATTCAATTTATATCATTACTATCATGTAAGGAGAAATACGGTTATCCGGGACTTAATTGACTTTGGTGTTACGGTTTCGGATTAATTGTGTTCTTTAGACATTTGGGCTTTCTACAACAAGACTGCTTGATGCGGCTTGCACATCTGCTTTGAATCTACTCAAGAAAGGATTGCTGATTTAGGAGGAAGCTAAGACAACTTCTTAAGAGAGACTACGTGAATCCCTACGGCTGCATCAAAGTAACCATATATTCTAATCAATATGTTCCATCACCAGGTCCAAACCTCGTACATATTAATCTTGTGAATATATAAATGTGTAGTGTAGACTTAAAAAAATTATGCATATATAGTGTTTGATTATGAATTTTCAAGAATTTCTTAGTAAATTCAAAAATTTTCAAATTAACATACTCAAACACCATATAATACCCTAATAATTAGACATTTTTCCCCTGAAAGCAGTTATATTTGAATAATTTGATATCTAAAATATCAAGAGATTTAATATTTTTGGTAAAGGGAGAAAATGTGATTAAAATATATGGCTAAAGATGTGATTTTCAAGATCTCAAGTGTTCGCTATCCCATATATGTGCTAAACTCTTTCGATTAATCAGTGCACATATAAAGGGGGAGCAAATGGTTACGTGTTGGCAGAAAATATGGAAGTACCAAAGACCGACCATTTAAATTAACATGTATAGGGAGTTATAAAGGTGGTTCAGTTTAGGTAATCATGTCCTATGATCCAGACAGAAACCAAAGTGTATCAACCCAGGGATATTCCACTTAGATAAGTGTAGAGTGCTTAGGTAAGAAAAAAGGAGTAAAAGTGAAAATAAGGAAAGTACCGACTGAGATGGGACTATACTGGAACAAACCCAACAAGGAACTATTATAAGTCTTTGGTAAGCACTGAAGGGTTGAAGAAATAAAAAATAAAAGTTAAGATAAATGTTGGAAAAGAAAGTAAGCTCACTTTACACTAAGGCCGATATCGTAGTCAATACATCTGCTGTCACAATCACAAAGATGATTTCTGACATTGAAGACAACATCAAGGACCTAGTGATGCAAATGCACAACCCACCTATCCCTCAGAAATCTATCAAAAGATTTTGTTTCATTTCTTACGAAGATTACAACGTATTTCTATTCACTTTCTCACTCCAAGTTAGTTGGTATTAAATAGTGGCAGTCTGCTCCAGCCTTCGATCACTAAAACCAAAGTGCACTATTGAGTCTAGAGCCAAAAGAGATCATCCATAAATCTCATTAGGACACTTGTCAAAGATTATGCTTGCTATTTCACACATAAGAAATAACGAGAAAATATTAAAGAGACCTATCGCATTATCCCTATGATTTTGCTAGAAAAATCATAGTGAAACAAAAGTTATTCCACAATGACGAAGGAAATTCCTGCTTGAGGCCAACACAAACAAGCTTATGTAGAGACTGTTCGATTCTAGATGAATCAAACTTGTGACAACTGGAAAGAAACGATGGTGTGATTCTACATGAATCAAACTTGTTCTAGTATAAGAAATAGATGATTAATGAAGAAATATTTAAATAATTAACAGAGCCTCTGACGTGATCACAAAACCACTTACAAGAGACACGTCAATGATTATCAAATCGATCTTTCTAATTAAATCGTAAAGACAGTAACTCACATTTTCACGTCTTATCGTGCTGTCGCTTTGAGACGTACCGGATAATTAAGAACATTCGATTTGGATGAATAATAATACACATGTTGTTAGAAAGATTCTATAATAAGCTGGAAATCCTGTCAAGGAGATTCTTTTAAATAAATCTACCTGATCACGAGGTTGAAATCCTTATGGATCTAAGGTACTTCCAACCAACACTGAGCGAATGACAAAGCATATTCGTCCCCACGCTTTAATTGCTAACTGTTTTTAATGCCGGATACTTAAAGATGGAGGTGAAGTACCTAATTCCCAGCTGTCTTAATAGATTCCTAGAACCCATACTCATACTCATCGCCATTTTAAAAAGACAACATGAAGGTCCATAACAGATGATTATTTCAAAACATATTCGCTACTCAGAACCGTACATCTTTCTTGAAGTGACTGGAGTATTAAAGTCAAAGAATTTCCAAAGAAGTTTTCGTCACTCTGATACCGAATGTATTTTTTAGAAGTGACGAAAGATTTACAGTTAAATAATGTTAAGAAAAGAAGTCTTATTCAAGCCTTCAATACAAATAAACAACAAAAGTATGAGCATGTCGGTCCCCCAAAAGTCACAAGATTTAACAAGATGGCGAAAACAAGATAAAACTAGGTTATGATCTTCACGGTGGCTCAGAACACATATTCACAATAACAAGTTCAAGAGATAAAGGAACAAGCCTCAAGCCTAAAGTCATGATCACTATGGCCCCACAAATCCAAGATAATGAAAAAGGAAAACTGCGAGCACACGAATGATAACTCAGCGAGTATCTAGGTTTAAGATTATTTGAACATGGAGTAACCTCCCTTTATGGGAGATTGTTTAGGAATAAAAATTTCCTAGAAGTTTATACCAGTCACTCCATAGATAACAATCGTTAGCTCATTAAGTAATATTTGGAAACTTACATAGCTAATTATTGAAAAGCCCATTGACAAAGCCATAATATAATACCCCGTGGTTTTAGTAAAATGTACACGGTTAATAAAGTCACCGATTATTTTTAGTATTGTACGCGTCTTTGTATATTAATGGAAATCGTTACTGTTAAACCGCGTAAGCTAAAAATGATCAGATAACTTAAACGGGCACAGCAATTTATTGTTTTACTTCAAACAGGGTTAAGCAATTATTTTGCAATAATTATTAACGTATCACACAACTTACTTTATCGGAAACGTGAAAGTGTTAGTTTCGCGATAAATGACAATTAGGTTTTCCCGAGAAAAATTAACGTACGCTCAACAAATACCCATACGTTAAGATACAATGATCAAATTTATAAAACATTATGCATATTATAAATATATATACACACAGTCTCAATGATTAATACAAAATAACAAATACTTTACAAAATACAAGACATTACAAGTATACTTTTATCACAACTACACTTAAGAGATTTTTATATAAACTTTACTTATACTTTCATTTATAAAAATACATACAATGTAACATATACATTATTAAAAGAAAAAAAGGAAAAATACCTCCCTTGAAATCATGGGATTGATCCCAATTAGTAGGATCCAAGAGAACCGAAGGCATTTAAGCCCCTTTGATTCCCCTCATTTGGTGTCCCCTTGAATCCCACGGCTAAAGTACCCCCCTTGGACTTTCTAGTCAAACATTGCAACTAGAAATATCTTATAACTCTTCCTATATATATCATGCATGCATAAGGGAATTCACTTACAACTTTATACTTACAAAATCTATTTTCCTTTCTCTCTTTCTCTCCTAAAGGCCACGGCCAAAATAACAACCATAAGCAATCCATACAAAATTTTTATACAATCCATACAACCCTTTACACATCAATCCTAAGGCACACTAAAGTGTTTGCAAGCCTTGGATAATCATTTGCAAGGATTTAGAATAAAGGGAATATTAGATTTCAAACCTAATCTAGGGGTTTATAACTTGTAAGCTTTGGGGATTTGAGACTAAAACACGGGTTTAACACTTATTTCTCATCTTCATCACATCATCCCTAAGGTCTTCCTAAATTCCTTCATACGTTTAATTTATTAATTTTATGTGTAATATGTAATTATGGCTAAATCACCACTTTATGACTTTTTATAAGTAACATGAGTTATCACTTTTGTTTATTGAAATTATATTAAACTTTTTCTTATGTCATATTGTCATATATACATGGAAAGAATTAAATAAATGATTATGTAACCAATGATAAGTATAAACATGTTTAGGTTAAATTAGGGTTTATAAAGTTTATTTAGTATGTTACAAGTAAATGTGTAGAAATAACTTGTTAATCTTGGACAAATGGAATATATGTAGACTAATGGACATTAATATAAGTATCACATATGTCAAATATAGTTATAAGGGATTTTATAATAAACTACTAGTTTAAAAAGTATAATAAAGACATAGCTTTTTCATAAAATGAATACACTGGATAAATAAAAGGGTGTGTTAAATATCGAACTCATACATAGGTAATGACTTATAAAAAAATAATACGCCTCAAGACCGATTCCAAAATGATAGACAAACTCGAAAAAAAAAAAACCGATTTATTAACGAAAAAAGATACGATAATAATTACCAGTTTAAAGCGACTATAAAATACTTTTATAAAATTTACTATTCATTACAGAAACTTGTATTTTTAAAACATCTAATATAATAAAATCATCATAAATACGAGACCGAACGCGAAAGAATCGAATGAAAATTGAACTATAGAACGAAATAAACTAAACTACGCGTTTACGATAATTAAAGTAATATAAAAGTAATTTATAAACTATGAACGTAAAAAGCACTATTCATGCAGTGGACTTAACTTATAAAATTTAATACATCTCACTTCTATAACAAAGACGTACTCGAAGGAATCACTAAAATCGGATTAAAACGGGATAAGTTATTACGATTAACAAGTTATAAACGCTAATTAAAACGTAAAACGACTAAACTAGCTGTTGTAAACAGTAAAAACACTATTCATCGCAGAATCTTAAAAACTTGAAAATGTAATATATTGATCACTCGTCTTACTACGAAGACGTGGGCGTAAGAAACGCGAGCAACAAACTTAAATCGACCAAGTTTAGGTCATATTATAAAAAGTAATATTTATAAACGTTTTCACTTTAATAAATATTATTGTACAAAAAACGATTAGTCGGTGATTATGCTATATAGAAATTACATGGACTTATCAAAAGTGCAATAACTACTAGAAAGTTTCATAATGAGGCCCCTCCCCCCCCCCCCCCCCCCTCTTCGAGGGCGAACGACGAGTTGTTGGATTTACGATTTAAAAGTGTCCTAACTCCTCACACTCCATGTCAGACCTCTTTAATTATAACCCGACGATAGTACGATGTAACCAACTATAAGATATCATCAATGTTTATCTAATTAAAGACTCGGTAATTATACTACCCTTAATTTAAATAGGTTGCATCTAAACGTTTGTGTGACGTTTTATCTGTGATTATTTGGACTTTCAGTACTCAAGGGTGAAGTTCATTATCCCCACTTTTTATAGTTTTAATACATGAATTTAACTATTAATCTGGGGTGAAAACAAGCTTTGTTTTTATAAATTGGACGCAAGGTTTAAAGTATATAGATTAAGTGTTATGCCAAAGTAGCGATAACCCTCCAGAGCCCAATATCATGAACTGTCAATTGCATAGATGGTAGTTGATAATTTGCATTATGTGAGCGCGAATATGTTCTAAATAAATCTATTGGGATTAACCTCCCATTTGGGTGATTAGCTATCCCCGGGGGAAAAAAAAAAAAACGAACGTTGACCATGTTCGGACTGGATGTTGCGGGTTACAAAAACATTTATACGGCAAAAATAATTGCTAAAATAGCAAATATAAGGTTGAGCATCATGTCATGAGACTTTGTGCAACATGAAAGTGTAATGTGAATGTTTGGCATATGTTTACACCTCACGGGAAAGTCTTGCGTCCTGCATAATTTTAAATACATAAACCTATTAATCACCAACATTTTTGTTGACGTTTTAATTAAAGCAATGGTTTTCAGAGGTTAATAGGCACTAGGTGCCAAGGATGCATTGGATTACTTTTTGATGTGCACACTTAAAGAGATTTATGTGCATCATATTTTTGGGAAATGTATTGTTGTCTTTTGTCATATTAAACAAGGAACAAGTAAAGCTTATGCATTTGTATTATGTCTTATAATAAATCCAATGTTATCAAATTAAACGACATTTTGTGTCGTTCTTATAATATCTTGTCTGTGTGATCTTGAAGTAACACGCCCCGGATATCCTTATTCCGGCTGCGACCCATTTTGGGGGTGTTACACAAAAGCCCATCTATAGGTCGGACCATTATAAGTATATAAACACTCTTCATGCCCTTGGAGAGTGGTTGGGTTGCTTCTTAATTTTGTTTCCAACACATTAATGCTTTTCTTTCTATGTTTTTACTTTCTCTCTCTAAGTGTTCAATCCAACCAATCTCTCTCTCTTTAAATCAACCTCTCTTTCCCTCATCAGTGTAGTTATTTGATTAATCTTCACTTCTTCATTGGTGACTTGCCTTACAATTTCTATGTACTTTATAAGCCTCCCTATTGGTGCAAAACGACAAGTCTTTAATTTCCAATTGGAATCCTACTTTGTTGAAACGATTTTCATAAAAGGCTCTTTAATTGGAGAGCTAAAACTCTTTCCTTTGGTGGTCAGCTCATTCTTATTAGATCTGTTCTTGGTAGCTTGGGAGTTTACTACTTCTCAACCTTTAAAGCTCTGAAAATGATTATTTGCAAGCTTGAAGGTATTAGGAGATGAATTCTTTGAGGGGAACTCTAAATGAAAAGAAATAATCATTGATTGCTTGGACAAATTAAACCTCCCCCCGAAGCATGATAGGTCTTGGAATTGGTAGCCTTAAGGTAAGCAATCAATCTTTGCTTGCCAAATGGTGGTGGAGAATTCATAATGAAGAGCATGCTCTATGAAGTAAAGTCATCTGCTCTTTATGTTGGAATTCTTGATTTGATGAGACAAAGTGAATAAAAGAATGAAACAAAAGGACTTATATGCAAAAGAAGAATTCTTCAAAAGATGGAAAATTTTGAAGATTTCAGAAGATATCCTTAAGAAGATAAAGAACAAAAGAATAAAATTAATGTTAGAGAAGATAATATTTGTTCTATCTTTTTGTAATATGTTTCTTATCCTTTGAAATGATCTCTAGTAATAAAGAGAAATCCGCATATGTGTTTTTAGACATCCAGAAACATATGAGCTTCCTCCTAAATGAGAGTCTAGAAAATGTGAGTGTGTGTACTCGTTTAAGATAGAAAGTAGTTAATAGATAGTGATACCTCAAGGATCTCTTGATCGCCGTTTCAACATGAAACCGCATTATCTTGATCCAAATATATGGGCTTGGTGTTTAATAGTAAAACCTAGTTAATATCCTTGTTTTCTTGACTAATTCCGCTGTGCTAAATGTAACAATGATATTTTTAAAATAATCCTAGATAGCTTAAAACGATCTCCACACTTTACATGGTCCTAATGTAGGAGCTTTGTGTATTAGCCTCAAAATATTGAGTCTAATAATGGAAGTTCGTCATTAATTATATTAGGTCTCGTCATAAATTAAATAAACTTGTAAAAGCTAAGACGTGTATACGGACTCTTACAATGATAAGCTAACCGGTCACAGTGTAACGGGCGAAAGCCCAAGTAATCCCAAGCCCGGCCCATAGAATTACTAAAGGCATGAAAGCCTTTTAGTTTTGATACATATACACCTCACCAAGGAAGGTAAGGGGGAGGGGTTGGTCATTTGTAACTTACACATTTGCAAGTAAACAATCTCATTCTCTCACTTTCTCTCTCTAAAATTCTTCTCATCAACCAATCTTAACTTCTTTTCATTAAAGTCATAATGAAGTGAAGTGAATCTTGGTTCCCGACATTGGTATCGAGAGCTCGGTAGATTCGTGGTTGTTTTTGGTGGATTACAATAAGCTCAAAATTAAGATTTTCGTGGCTTATTTCTTCTTATAAGCTCACGTCTAAATTTTTTTAGGGGCTTATTGGTTTGTTTTGCTTATTTACTTCTTGCTTACTTGTTCTACACCTTCTTGTGTTTCATTTGTGGTTATATAAGCTCATTATCGTGGCTTATTTTGGATAATAAGCTCACGAATCAACATTTTTTGGGGGGCTTATTTGTTTCACTTGTTTGCTCCTTGAAATACTTGGTCTACATGTTCTCTTGTTACAAAACTTGTTACTTCGTTTTTCCTTTTTCAAAATTTCTGAGCTTATTTTGCTAAATTTCGAGCTTATTTTCAAGCTTATTTCAGTTGCTTATTTTCGAAGCTTATTTGAGATTTTCTTATCCTTTTTTTGGTCCCAACCGGTAATACAAGGGAGACCAAGATCCATAAATTTTGCTTCACAAGACAAGGACACTTTGTTTGTTAGTTAAGTGGTCCTAACTCAAAAGTGACCTCGAGCGGAATATGTAAGACAAGCGTAAGCGAAATAGGCAGGAAATTTTCAAGCGAAATATGTACGTTTGTTAAGCGAAATATGCAGGTCTGAAGTTAAGCGAAATATTACAATATTCAAGAAAGACACTCTGCCAAATTTTTTATAACTCAAGCGAAATATGTTTAAGTTCAAGCGAAACATGCAGTATTAAGTTCAAGCAGAATATGTCTAATATCAAGCGAAACATGCAATTTCAAGTCAAGCGAAACATGTATGATTAAGGACAAGCGAAATACGTTTTAATTTCAAGCGAAATATGCAGTTTTGATTTCAAGCGAAATATGCAATTTAAGTTCAAGCGAAACATGCAAGATTGATTTCAAGCGAAATATGTTTCAATTCAAGCGAAATGTGCAGCTTTCTAATTAAGTGAAATATGCAAACTCTTCAAGCGAAATATGCAATTTTTGTTTCAAGCGAAATATGTCAATTAACATTCACGGTTTTCTATTGATTTTGTAAAATCCCGCAAAAGACACAACTCTTTTCTCAGTTTTAATCATAGACTTGTAAAATCCCATTAACGTTTATTGCTTTCTTTTTACCACAACTTCAATCACAACAAATCTACTTAAGATCCTACAATCATTTTTCACTTCATAATTTTCAGCAAAATGGAAACAAAAGATACTTTATCTTTGTGTTCTAATTCGAAAGAACAACAAATGCAACAAATTCAAGACAAAGCAAAGAAGAG
>BQNB010155913.1:0-15334 GCA_026074375.1 Tanacetum coccineum | reverse complement strand
TTATCCATTAGAGGACTGTGAACCTATGAAACTTTGAACTTTACAACCACAAATCATATATTAAACCTCTAATCCAAGCATTCCAATGTCTCAAATTACCCTCCATGACGCATAATAAGAATAATGAATTCAAGCAGGAGAAACTTAAACTAGAAGTAGTAATAATGACTTAGCAGTAATAAGAATCAAAACCTTCCTATCAAGTGGTGCATGTAACATATCCAAATGGTTAAAACTTTATCATATGCTTCCCTTAAAACTAATATGTTAACCATCTCTTGACCAAAAGCAATAGAATCAACCATAAGAATTGTACGAAGAACTAACCAATAGTAGTAACGAATACCATGTAGTACCATCCATGATGAGCAGCACTAATTCCGCATTAGGGTGAAAAATGACTAACAGTAGTAATCGATACCAAGCAGTAGTAACAATGAAGAGCATCACTAATGGTTAAGCAGTAGTAAAACTACACTAGCAATATTAACTTAGTGCAGCAATATTAACTTAAGCTAGCAGCACTAACTTCAATAAACAGTATTGCTTTTGTCGAGCAACACTAATGAAGTAGAAGCAGTATTAAAAACATAGAAGCAGTATTAACCAAGTAAGAGCAGTATTAACCATGCATAAGCTGTACTAACTTCTATGAAGCAGTACTAACTTCTATGAAGCAACATTAACTTTGTTCGAGCAATATTAACTGTTGTAGAGAAGTAGTAACCATGTATGAAGCAATAGTAACTTCCAATCAGTATTAACATGATAACCACTTCAATAAACATTCCACAAGAACCTGAACTCGAACTCTTAGCTTCCACTTTCATATCACCTATACTGTCATTACACTTTGTATTCATCATTAACTTTTGAGGTTTTTAGAAATTAGGGTTTCTAAAAAAATGATTTAAGAATTAAAACCCTAATTTTCACAGATATCTTTATCCTCTTCATTCCTCAATACCTTCTCTTTAATACCCAAGTGTTCAAAGAAAAACTTCCAATAACAATAACAAGAACACTAATAAAAACAATGATGAAAGAGAAGTAAAACGATACCAACTTCAACTTTTCTACAACAGATTTCAAAAATATATATCTTTCAATTAAAAGCTCAGATTGAAGATCCCTCTGGTGAGAATATGCCTTTATGAGTAAAGAACCTTTAATAAATTTTTTGTTAAGATCCAACGATTAACGAATGAGATATCCCTTTTTTACCACAGGTGTGCAGAAAGTGACAAAAATAGAAATCAAAATCGAATTTTTTAGGTTTCTTTGAATACAAAATCTTCTTTCTTCAAATGTAAAACCTTGTAGATCCTAGATCATGAGCCACTTGGCTCTGATACCAATTGTGAAGATCGTTTAGAACTCATATAGGATTTTTAATAACAAAGTTTGTTGATGCGCAGCGGAATTTAAACAAAAAACGATGTTATTTAACAAGGTTTACATTCATACAAACCCTAATTCTATTTGATCATGATAGAACATGTTACCTAACTGTAACAGGGATCAAAGACACCTTTGATCTTAGGGCTAAAATGATCTCAAGTGGTGAGATCGTTGGGATTTTCCTAAAACATGATTAAAACACCTTAAAAACACCCACATAAACAATGTCTAGGTATCTCTTTATATATAGAGTCCATCTAGACTTACAAAAGAAATCTAATTGTATTAGGAAACTAAATCTTTCCTAAACTTGATCTTTATCTTTTTAAGCAAGTCTTCTAGAATCCTCCAACTTCTAGAATTCAATAATGTCGAACTAAACCCTTTTGTTTCATTCTTTTGTATCATCAAATCAATAAATCCCAACAACTGATCTACGTAATCAGAAAATAAGTTGGATTTCGGTAAATCTAAACGGTCAAGACTTCGTGTCCTAGTGAGCTTCCTTGATGATCGAAATTTATGTTCAGGATTCTCGTAAGGTGTGTGAGTTTCTTGCTAGAACTCCTTGTAACACCCCCAAATTGGGTCGCAGCGGAATATGGGTCCGGGGCGTGTTACTTCTCAGATCAATAACACAAGATATATATAGAACGACCAAAAAGTCGTTTGAAAACGATACATTGGATTTAACAAAGTAATTGTTACATAAGCCCGAAGCTTAACTTGTTCACTTAATCAAAATACAAAGATTTTCAGCCCATAAAATGAAATGCGACAAAATCTTTAATGCATGACATCCAAATCAAAACCACCAATGTATCCATCGCACCTCGTGCTTATTGATCCCCTGAAAAACATTGCTTTAAAACGTCAACAATAATGTTGGTGAATTCATAGGTTTGATAAATCATATATTGTAGGACCACAAGATCTCCCAAGTGTATGATAATGCAACAGATGCAGATATCATATAAATGTAATTACGTTGCTCTAAGCTCATGACACTGAAGCTTGACGTATGTGAGTACCAAATTAATGGCCTCCATTGCCCGTGAGTGATGTTCTAACCCGCAACATCCTATATTCGACATGGTATACGTTCGTTGTTCAGTGATAGCTAATCACCCGAACGGGGTTGTCAAAACCCAATAGATCTATTCATAACATTCGCGCTCGTAATTAACAGTTCATGATAATGGGCTCAGATTGGGTTATCGCTACTTAGGCAACATGTAATCATAATGTGAAACTTAACCACTTGTGTCCAGTTGTAAAACTTTGCATGTTTTTCACCCCAAAAACTTTGTAAAACAAAAGCATGTAAAACGTGGGGCTATGAACTCACCTTGAGTTCTGATAATCCAAATATCGCAGATAAAGCGTCACGTAAAAGATCGAATGCAACCTAAATTATCATAGGTCGTATAAGTACCGAGTACTTAAATTGATAACATTGAATGTAATCCTATAGTTGTTACATCGTACTATCGTTCGGGCTATCATAATTAAGAGGTCATGTAGTGACGTATGAGGAGCTAGGACACTTTAAATCGTAAATCCAGCAACTCGTCGATACGCCACCCCGAAGAGGCCTCATTATGAAACTCCCTAGTAATATAGTACTTTGATAACCACATATAATTCTATATAGTTCAATCACCAACTAATGGTTTGAGTGAAAAACATGTTTATAAAATTAAAACGTTTATAAACATACTTTTGGTAAAATCGACATAACTTTCACGTTTCTAATCCGTTTCTTGCGTTTCTTATGCCAATCTTTTCGTATTAAGACGGGTTATCGATATTTGACATTTTTATAATTTTGGTCCCCTGATGAACAGTAACTTTTACTGTTCACACCAGACATGAGTTTTATTTAAATCGTATTTGTTGTCGTAAAACCCGTAAATGTCGTATTTTATTCGTTATAGTTCCGTTTTTAGTGATTCTTTCGAGGACGTTCTCGTATTTTGAAAGTTCTATAATTTTAGGAAGTTTACAAAAATATAACTTCCTGTCATGAATAGTGTTTTTACTGTTCATAGTTTATAAAATCATTTTTATAAACTTTTAATTATCAAAAACCCGCGAAATTCATAACTTATTCGTTTTAAATTGAAAAATCATGATTCTTATCATTTTAGAATCCTAAAAATGAGTTTTATTTGATAAAATTACCCAACTTGCTGTTTGACATAATTTGTTTATAAAATTTATTTTATAAACTCCGTTTAATTAACGTATAACTCGTTTTTTTATTTTTTTTTAATTTATTTTTATTTTTATTTTTTTTTAAATAAATTTAACGTAACTTTTTCGTTATTAATCCGTTTGACAAGTTTCTTACCTTTTCGGAATCGTCGTGAAATGTATTATCTTATAAAAACATAAAATAAGTATGTCTTATACACGAATTTGGACAGAATGTTGGCATGTCCTTCATGAGTCCAAAATTAAGTCTTGTTTCCTTGTTTTCACCTTATGACTTTTACCACCAGTCTTATATTTTATATTTATCATATATATTACATGTATATTATGTCCATAGTCCATTTATTGTCCTTGTCCAAATATTCAAGTCTTCCATAATATTTTAATAACTGTTAATTTTTCATTATAACATAAAATCACTAGTTTTTATATATAATCATTTTACCATAAATCATCTGTGTCCATGTTTTCTCATTTGAAAACTCTATTCTAGTGATCATATAATATTATATAAGTCCATAATCAATAGTAACTTGTCTTAATCTATTTCTTTAACTTAAAACATATTAAGAAATCATAAAAACCCTAATTAACCCATGATCATGTTTACACCAAAACAACATGATACAATATTTTATCATCATTTTTAACATGATATATGTAATAACACAACATGTATAAAAGTCTACAAGATGATCATTACTAGTGAAAACTTCATTTACAAGTTAAAATCTTAAATGGTGATTCAACTAAAATAGAACTAATCATATGCATAACAATGAAAATTATAAGAATGTAAAGGGTTCTAGTAGACCTTATAGGGTATGAAGATGATGATAAACAAATGCTAAACCCGTGTTTAGCCTTAAAATCCAAGCTTGCACAAAGAAAACCCTTGTTTTCTTCAATAAAATCCCTAGCTTCCTTTTCTTGATTATTACTTGTAAATGGTGATTCAATGGTTGGAAACACCTTAGAATGACTTGTAATGGATGTGTATAGAAGGGTATAGGTTGAATAAAATTTTGTATGGATTTGTGTGGGTGAGTGTATTGAGCCGTGGGCTCTATGGGGCACAAAGGGGGGATTTGTGATTTTTTTTTTCTAAGTGTTTGTATAGGAAGTGAAGTCTTAGCTAGTTACTTGTATCTTATATGAGAAGTCTTGTTCAATTTCATTACTAGTTGGTCAAGAAAACATGAGGAGGGTTTTATGGGTTAGTGTTTAACTGTTCTTAGTAAAAGTGACAAGCATTAGCTAGGTTTTTAATGAGTAAATTGTTGTACATTTTGACCAATTGACTAGATTAAATGACTCTTTTTACTTATAGTTTTGTTGTTGAAGAGATAGGGGGAAAATGTTCCTAGAAACTTTTGCTAGTTCCAATATATATTGTATAAAGCTTATAAGTTACAAGGTGTATTTATGTAAATAAAAATGGATATCTAGGTTGCAAGCTATTGTGTATCCTTTTATTTTCCAGTGTTATAATAAGTGTAGTAACATTTATTTGCCTAAAGTTTAATAAAACTTTAGGTATTGGGTACAATCGAGGGTATTTGTTGAAGCGTTAATAAATTAACATGCTTTCGGTTACGCTTAAACGGTAAACTTTTATCGATAAAACCGTATTTAACTTACGCAAAAACCAATTAAAAATAATATGAAGAGACCATTATATTATCAAAATAATTATATAACACATGATTGAGTAACGTTTGATGGTTTGATGCCCGTTTACTTAACGATATATTTGGGCGTACACGATTTAACCTATTGCTTACGATTTAAAGTAAACACGTACATTACAAAAGGTACATTGCGGATTTGTTAACGACGTCGATGACCCTAAAACATGGGGTGTTATATCCTCTGTGTATACGTGTGTGCCCCCATAGGCTCACATATTTTCCGTCGTATATTTATTTATGATATGGACATATCCCAACAGCTCCCACTTGGACATGTCACAAATAAATATAACAACATTGGTAAGCATCTAGCATACGCCTATGTCCCAGAAATTACCTAAGTTGTACTTCATATAAAGTAATAGTTAAATGATTTATGATTTACAATCCTTGTTTTCGAACGTGTTAAATGGGCATATGGATCAAACTCATTCCATTATTTAACGATTCTGTTTCTCGTATATATGATTAATCATGATTACCAAAAATTATTGAGACATATCTACTTGAGTTTTTTGGTGCGGCCACACATACATCTGATTAACCCTACGAGGGGCCTAGTGGCATCATACTTCAACTATTGAAGGAACAAATTCTTTATTGACTACAAGTGCCAAGTCATATGTTTCAAAATCACTTCTGAAAATAGTCCTTATTAGCTACCTTATTCAGGATAACCTAAACTACATCTAGAAGGATTATCCACACATGCAAGATCTACTTGCATCTGAAGTCAAAGGATTTAGTAAATCAAAATCACTTACAAGATTTACTTAATGACGCCGATCCATAAAGTAATAATCTTGTTAGTTGGAGAAGTCCAATATTCATCTTATGAATATTATGTGAGTTTGGCAGACACATCCTTTAATATCCAAGATATCACCAATCACTCATATTTGTCTTAATTTAACATGCAAATATAGGACACAATTTATATTAAATATAAACACATACCACGTATCATTATCATTAATAAAATTGTCTAAACGTCCCTTATCCAAATACTAAATAGATCAAATGCATAATAATTCTAGTTGACAAATCATACCTCAAGATATAGACAATCGTACTTGCTGACAAGGCATATATTTCATTAATTCCAACTAGGTTTGATCTTTAGGAATTTTGAGAAAACTTATTTCAAGAATTCAATTAACGAAGTTCTTGAATATCTATGATGATTGTTTGTTTATACAAATATCTTAATATTAACACACTATATCTCATAAGGTGTGTGACATCAACTATTGACAACAATCATCTTTCGCAGCTTCCAAAAGTGTAAAGTATTCTTATTCTTTAACGTATAATGCAACTATGCTCTAAGTTGAGCATAACTAGTCCACATGGTCATCATCAAAAATGAAACCATACCATGACTAGTATTGAGTGTCATCTCAATTCGATTTAGCATCCGTGTACACAAACAATTTAAAAATCCGTAAACAATGAATATTCGCTTAATAATGTTTGGCACCCCATGAACTCCAAGTTCATTGGTTTATTCTAATTGCACAACAATTTGTTGCAATGTATATCCTTAGATTTTCATTACTATGGATAAATCCATAATCTAAGAAGATTTCCAAATCCAAACATATTCTATTAAAATATTCAATTCAATGATTATCTAATAACTTTCGATTAAATACCAATGTTGTCAAATCATCTCGCATTTATGCATGATACAACTATTTCTCTACACAATATAATATACATAATGAATCCTTTAGTCTAACTTAAGATTTTATTCATGTTCTATCTAATCAAAAGATATGTATCCACTTATACTTTCTAAATGGTATGTCAAATTGTGTTAGATTTATATACCGCATATGTTCATAATAATAAACATATATTTCAAGGTTGTATGTTTTATTTCCTAAATCTTTCATGTGAAGGAAACCTGAACATAATACTCCCACTAGCTTTAGTATATACTCAGGGAGTTTATCTTAATTATAATTAAATTTAAATCAAGTAAATGATTTATTTAATAATAAACTTAAGATTTTTCTCCTCGATGCTCGCAATGATCCATACTTGGATTCTTGCCGCTTGTACCCTTTATAAAGATTATATGAATTCATAAATTCCTTTGATTACTCACCGTCCTCGCAATAGTAATCATTCAAGGAAGTGTTTTTAAATTTCATTGTCATATTTTATCAATATGAACACTAGTATGACAATCAACCATCTTTATATTAATTAATGCGCATAGAAAGAATATTTAATCACAATCAATTGCTTGAGTATGATTAAAAATCTATCATAATGCTTGCAATAAATATGTGTACAACATTGTCCTTATGAGTTTGAAACCAAGAACCAAACCACTTGGGGTTTTCTTCTTTGATGAAACTTATTTTAACTTCACAGTCTAACCGTTTAGTTAAAGATCAATCAAGTTCCAAAAATGATTATCTTTATGGACAACATCTTAACATTCATAGTTTGAGTCATTAATCAAATTTAAAATTCAACAATGCATCTTAATGGTTTCACCATGATACCAAATTCAAAATTCAATTCATTTTAATGATTAACAGGTTCACCATGATCCTGTGACTCATATTCCTCAATAATGATATATAACATTTATCCATCAAGTATTTGATATATCCTTGCGGATCTATGAACGAGTATCATATCATTATAAGGTTAAACATTTACATGTAAAGCCTCGGTATGATATTCACTAGTGTGTTTAGAAGGTTATGTATATTGTATTTTTATCTCTTTTAGATCTAAAATGCTCCCACTTGCCTTTTGTAATTAAAGACTCTTCTATAATTACTTAGCATGTAGAGTAGCAATTACAAGATACATTGACAGTTTCTGAGTTTAGTTTGTTAATGTAATTCTTCATAAGACTTTTAACAAAATTAAGAACTTCAATTTTAAAACTTAAAGGGAGTCATCATATTTCATAATTATGATGGAGTCTTATTTAACCTTCTAGGTTGGAGTCTTATTTGAGTATATACTAGACATACTCAATTTCAAACCTTGACAGATTTTGGAGGTAAAATATTTAAGTTATCAAAATCAAATAATTACAAAGAATTTGATTCAACACTCTAGACATACCTTGAATATGTGGTATTCTATGAGTAATTTAATTGTGAGACTTTACCACAATCTTTTAAATATACATACTAATCAATTATGTCAAACCAAATTAAAAATTTAGTATTTAAAAATCTATTTGCATGCAATAATGTATACAACTTTAACTAGTTCAATAACTCGATGTACATATCTTTTCAAAAGATAACATTATTACTATACATTATTTTGCCTTTGAACAATTCAAGGACTTTTGTTCGTGTCATAATCAGAAGACATAATTTACTTTATGTTATGTGTCTTTCAACAATTGAAGGACTCCATGTTTATTACTTTACAATAAACATAAACATATTTAACTAAAGTAATTTTTGAATGCTTACTTTATGTTATAAGTCTTTTAACAATTAACGGACTTAATGTTTATTAATTTACAATAAACATAAACATATTTAACTAAAGTAATGTCTGAAAAGACAACTCTTTAGCTTCTGTAGTAATTTCAAGTTAATAAGATTTACTTCATTATTTGGGACATTCCCAAGAGCACATAAACCTTTTACTTGAAGTAGTCTTTAAATCAAGATTACTTCATTATTATGGACATTCCAAAAACACATAAACATTTTACCTGAAGTAGTCTTTAATTCATATCTGAACATATTTTCTCTCATCTTACAGTCAAGAGAAACATTTAATCATATTGTTATTGTCATGTGTTGTACCTTGAACATAATAAAGATTTCTCCCACTTGTGCATGGCACAACATCATACATGTAGTCAAACAATACGAAATTCGTTTGTTTATATGGACAATATGATAGTGTCACAGATATTAGCGTTACAAGTAGATATAGAACCACTTTGTTTAATAAGAAATAGTGCACGACTATCCTTCAAACCATTAGTGTGTATAGTTGGAAAACTATATACTATCTCAAGACAAGTGAGAAATAATCTGGGTTACTAACAAGATAATAAACCTTGTAGCTCCCACTAAATTAGACAACATTATATTAATGTCTTGTTCAGAAACAAATCACGATGCTCCCACTGGATTTGACAACATTGTAAGTGTTACATAACCAGTGAAAACAAATAGTGATCTATTTATTTTCCAACTCTTTGAAATCTTAATTAGTAGCAATGTACTTGGATTCCAGAAGTTCTACTATGAGGGACTATCCATCAATGCTATTTATTAACTTGAAAATTAAGCATGCAATTTCCTCCTTAATTTTGATTAAAACAAACAACTAGATACATTATATTAGTTTGCCTTTATCACTTTTGCGGTAATATTGGTATTTCCTAATCAAGAACTCATAAAATATCTTACATTAAGATGTTATCATTTGATAGCTTTAAGAACATATTCTCTAGTTATCCGAATGTCTTATATGTTTCAAAGTACTCACCACCGAATAAGGGTGATGAAATCTGTATGAAAATATAAGTCATGCAATCTACTTAACATTTAAGTATTCTATGAGTTTGATTACATTAGGACAATTCCTACGTTCCTATTATAACTTTCCGAAGCAAGAAAGATGATAGGAATGAGTCTCCCTATTCCTTACAAGGAAAGGAGTCTCGGTTTGACTTCTTCAAGAAAGAAACAAACCATTGTTTACGGTTTTATCGTTGCATTAATACTATTAATAGAATCGCAAAATTCAATTTTTAGTATTTTCGATAATTATTCCTTATAGAAAATTAACTACCCATGTTTAAACTTTTTAAACAATTAATTTTCTAAAGGCTAGGATCCTACTTGACATATCACCATCACATCAGTTGATCTGCTAGCAATGGTGTATTGAAAAAGGTAATTGACGATCAATAATTGCCACCGGTGCAATTCCTAGAACCTTATGGGACTTACTTTATTACAATAATATACTAGCAAGCATGTTTTATCCCATCCATGCCTCGATTTTAAGGTCGACACATAAACCGATTAAGTCATCCAATCAAGAACTGTGATTATGTAACACTAACGTCTCACGAAAAAATGTATAATCACCTTGGGATTACAATCTACATACGTCTCACGCATAGTAAAAAGCATCTGCAAGTGTTCTTACAAATTGGATGGCAATAACTTATTTAAAAAAGGGTATTATATTTGTCGTGACAAATATGTACGAAGAAGCATGCATACATCTTCGTATCATAGATTTTAATAAAAACTTTACTCAATTAAGTTATTTATTACGGTATCACTTATTTTCTATACATCTAATGTATAAATAGTGTTACCTTTAAAATTGACGATTCAACGTGTTTTCAAAATATAAAGAATTTATGTTTTATCGCGAGAAAAGATTAAAGAATGGTTAAAAACCATTCAAACCCTAGACCATTCACGACTTCCTAAATAGTATGCAAGGTAAGGAAACTACAACGTAGTCAGGTATTATAGGGTAATGGTATTTGTGGAAAACTAGAAGGGGGGTTGAATAGTTACCGCTTTTTAAATTTAAGTTTTATGTATGTTTGTAAAATTTAGATTCGACCTTTTTGTGAATTCAATGCTTGCACAATATGAACAATGTAAATATATGAAATGATAAAGTTAAGACAAGAGATAAGAGTGAAGAACAACTGAAACCACAACGCGAGGATTTTAGTGGTTCGGTAACGTAGCCCCTCTTTGCCTACTTCCACTCCCCAAGCACCAATATCAGAGAGTGTTCTTCACTATGTCAAACAACTCCCTTAGGAGGGGTAAAACCGTTCACAACGTTGACTTATATTCCATTTACGACACTAAGTTAAATGTTGAGTTCTAATCTTAGCTAGAACCAATCTATCACAACATAACTTCACGACTTGTTCACAACTTCACAACTTCACGACTTCTTCACAACTTCACAACTTCTTCACAACTTCACGACTTATTCAAAACTTCACGACTTCCGACTTCACTTCCACCACATACTTATATCACAACTTACCTACACTACTTGGTAAGATCACATCGATCTATACTATACTTCAAAGATCGCCAAGAGATAGCTACTCACACAAACTATAAGATATACAATTGATTTACATATATGTGATTGAATGCAATAAGATGCTATGCACACTAAGGTGTAATACTTCTACACTTGATTGATGGAATATTCTTCTTTTGCATTGAGGAAATATAGCTTGGATCACTTGGAAACAAAGCTTTATGATTAAATGATCAAAGGATTTTAGAAAGGATAAGTGGGTTGTTTTGAGCAGAAAGAATGAGTGCAATAGGTGAGAAAAATGTTGGGGAATAGTCCAGTATTTATAGGACAAAAAGGAGGAGCGGAGTCTATGGCCGGCCCCCTTAAATAGGGTGTCGGCCCCCTTAAATAGGGTGCCGGCCCCCTTATAATTAAGGGGGCCGCCCATGTATTTAAGGGGGCCGCCCCTTATTCGGAGGCTCCTTTTTGTCCTATTTAGGGGAGGTGTTTACTAGACCATTTTTAGCCGTTTTAGGTCCGAAAAATTGAAATTCAAAATGTTTATTTTGAATAAAACATTTCTTTTAAATGTAAAAAATGTTTTGTGATGTTTATAAAAAGTTTACAACATTTTATAAAAGTTTCCTTTGATCATAAAATGCATCAAGCATTTGTTTATTCATTTGGAGTGATATAAGTTTGAAATGAATATTTACTACTAAATACTTGTTTACGTTTAATTTTACGTTGAACGTTTTTATATTTTGTGATTATCAAAACGTAAAGATGTGAAAAAAATATTATTAATGTTTTTAGGCATTATATTTTATCAACAATCTCCCCCTTTTTGATGATTGCAAAATTTAAACTCATTAAATGTAAAATTATTTTTAAACAAGTATTTAGTGAGTTTTATGTCATTTCTCCCCCTTTTTGTAAAATCAAAAAGGCATCGTCGAGGATTGCTAGTAAAATCGACGAAATAAATGCTCCCCATTGAGTGTGCCCCCCTAGTTCGAGGGTACAAGGAATGAGCTATGGTTTCTTGATACAAAAAAAATAGGGTTAGAACAATAAAAATATTTTCTAACATGTAGCATGGATAAAAAAATATGACATACAACCACAATGATCATTCATTTAAAATTAAAGTAGTGTGTGAAAAACACACTCATGCATAATAAAGGAAAAATTAACATTGCTAACATACTGTAATTAAAAGTACAAAAGTCTATAATAGTAAATGCTCCATAGGACTTGCATGCAAAATGGTAGAGGATCAATTATTGAGAGGACTAAAACATTAGAGAATGTGTAGTTTAAGAGAGATGGTAGAGGTGGTTGATGTGATTTGGTGTTGTGAGAGCATGTGTTCAATATATGAAAACATATAGTGAAGTTCATCACTTAACCCAAAAATGAGGGTTCGGTTGTGGATACAACAAAGGCATGAGTTGCCATGTGCTTCAAGGAAATTCCAAGGGATAGGATGTGCAATGATAGGTGGTGAAGGTGATGGAGTATCAATTGGACATCAAGTGGGGTATTTGGGGAAAGAGTGAGAGTGATGTCCATTGATGCATTATCTTGAGTTGGAGGTGGTGGAGAAACTCTTGGAGGAGGAGATGTTGATGGGTGCAAGTAACCATTTGGTGAGGGTGATGTTGATGATGTTGGTGATTTGGGTATGTAATCAATTGAAGATGAAGAAGTGTCTTTGGTTGATGGTGTTTTGGAGGGTGCATTAGGGATAGGTGATGAATTTAGAAGTTTGGGTGATGGAGTTTTTGTGTCATCTTGGGTTAAATCCACAAATAATTATTTTGGTAGAATGATGTTGATTTTTGGTCTCATGGAGACCTTGGAAATGGAAGCTCTAGTGAAGGCCATGAATGTGTATGGTTGTTGATGATGAGTGAAGGAGATGGTGAATTGGTGTTATCCATTTGGAGTGAATTTATGAGAAGAAATTTGTTTAAAAATGGAATGAATTTGGATAAGTTTAGGGAATTCCAAAAGTTGTTCAAGCATTCTGGTAAAGATAACTGATATAGGTAAAAGAGGCAATAACGCAGCATGAAAATTAAGTTTTACCCGTGAAGGGCTAAAGGCGGTCCCCTTATAATTAAGGGGGCCGGCCATTATAAATTAAGTGGGCCGCCCACTGTTAGTCCCATTTTTTACAGAAAAACTATTTTTCTCAGGATTTTTGTGAGGGTATTTTAGTTTTGGTGGTTTATTTGCAGCAAGCCCTATAGAGTTTTATAAGCATGTTTAATCTTATAACATATGATAAACACATTAAATCATGAAACCAAAATGGCATAACTAGTTGATTTAATAAAACAGCCAAAGTTTTAAGGCATCATAGCAAATAAGTACCTAAAAGATAACCAACATATAAGTCTTTCCGAATATATCGGATGATCACCACACAGGTTGTTAACACATAATCAAGTTAAAGATTGTCTTAAACTACATTTAGCCATCTAGTTCCACTCCACTTCTTATGTCTTCATTTCTTCTTCTTTGGCTAAACACTCCTTTTAGTGCCTTTCCACAATGACTTGAACCTACGCGCATCTCCATATTCATTTATTGCGTTTGGTTTTGAGAAAGGTGTTTGTCGTGCAAAGAATGTTTCTTGATTTGTTCGGAAGCGGAGGAATTTTCATAATTTGGTAGTTGAGTGGATTAGAGAGTTAAGTAGGTGGTAGGAGATGGAGTATTGCCACGAGAAGTTTCGATCATCATATCTTCATCATTATGTTGATGAAGATAACGTGTCGTGATGATGAGAAGATTGAGATGAGTAGAATGGCGTTCTTGCATGATCACTTTAGGTCTCCGAGTTTGTTTAAGAGCAAGAGGACACATGACTCGATCAACAATGTCATAAATGCCATTGTCGAGATGAGGATATACTTCCATGATATGACGATAAAGACGAGTCAAGAACATACCGTATGGAAGATTGGCGGTTGGATTTGCTCTAGCACATTCGATTCGTTTGACAAAGAAGTAAGCAAGATTGTATTGTTCCTCGGCAACAACACAATACAACATGTGAGCAAGACAAGCGGGGAGATGGTCCCGATGTCCTCCTAGTCCGAACATATTCTCTCGAATGAGCTCTTCCCATTGCTTCATGTCGGGGCTTAGCTCTTTGGTGAGGATTTGATTTGGAGTAAGAGTGACGGTTTGACTTTTAATGGTACGGTCTACCATGACACGTTCCAATTCAAGAAGTCAACGAATATCGTCAGGAGTAGGAAGGTCGGTGGAAATATGGTCTACGATTTATTGAGATACTCAAGAGATGCAAGGTCCCATCTTTTATGTGTTGGTGAATTCGGGCTTTGGACCGTTGTAAGGTAATTTTGAGGATTTGGACCCGAATTGGGCAAGAGTGGAGAGTTTGAATTTTATGTTGATATCATAAAGGAGATGACAAGATTAGCCATATTCATGGTTTTGAAACGTGAACTTGGAATATAGAAGTCTAAAATAAATCTCAGAACAATCGGTTTGTTGATTTTAAAGATACAATCGAAGCGAATGTTTGTGAAGAGACGCTCGATGTTGTTGGATTTGTAGTAGGCTTGATCAACAACACGACCTTCGTGAATGTTGCGATTTTCAATGGATTTGTAGAATTTGGCAATGGGATGGGAGATGCCGGGGATTTTGGATACTTTTGGGATGTAGGATTTAGTAAGGGATATATCGGTGGTAGTGGCTCTTGGCATTTTGTCACCTAAACAAGTTATCAACAACATAAAATGTTAAAAAAAATATTTTTATTTTATTTATTTATTATTATTTTTTTTTGAAAAATGACAAATGTGGGACAAGGATTACTTCGACTCTCAAAATAACTCCTAAGAAGTGATCCATATGTTCCTTAATTTATTTTTGACTTAATCTTGGATGTCAAGGAATATATATTAGTTATATATTCCAACAACAAGACCATGAACCAAGCACTCCCGTATTAATCATGG
>BQNB010155912.1:0-15334 GCA_026074375.1 Tanacetum coccineum | reverse complement strand
AAAAACGCTAAAAACAAAAGAAGATTGGAGGTCAATCAGAGAGACAACCATGGTCAGTAACCACCATTCAAAAGGCTAAATGTAGGAGGCCAGAATGTAGCAAGAGCCTATACGGTTGGCAACAATGAGAAGAAACCATATAATGGACGGTTGCCTCTCTGTAACAAGTGTAAGCTTCAGGAACATGCACAGTAAGATGTGGGAAGTGTAACAAGGTTGGGCATTTGACCCGGGATTGTAAGGTCACAATCTCTACTACTTCAACTCAGAGGGGTTAAGTAGTGAATCAGAGGGTCGTAACTTGTTTCGAGTGTGGAAGGAAAGGATACTATAGAAGTGATTGCCCAAAGTTGAAGGATCAAAACCGTGGAAACAAAGCTGGAAAAAAGAATGGAGTTGGTGAAGCAAGAGGGAAAGCATATGTGCTAGGTGGAGGAGACGCTAACCCCGATTCAAATGTTGTCAAGCGTACGTTTCTTCTCGACAACCATTATGCTTCTATGATATTCGATTCGGGTGCCGATAGAAGTTTTGTAAAGACTACATTTAGTACTTTTCTTGATATAACCCCCGATACTTTAGACGTTAGCTATGCTGTCAAATTAGCCGACGGAAGAATTTCTAAAACCAATACCGTACTTAGAGGTTGTACGTTAGGATTATTAGATCACCCATTCAATATTGACCTAATGCCGGTAGAACTTGGAAGCTTTGACGCCATCATCGACATGAATTGGTTAGCGAACCATCATGCGGTGATCGTATGCGATGAGAATGTCGTGCGGATTCCCTATAGAGATGAAGTTTTGATAGTCCAAGGTGATGGAGGCAATAGAAGAGAGAAGTTAAAGTTAAGCATTATATCATGCACAAAAACTCATAAGTATGTTGAGAAAGGATGCCTAATTTTTCTGGCACAAGTAACAAAGAAGGAAACGCCTAATTTTTCTGGCACAAGTAACGAAGAAGGAAACCAGAGACAAGTCAGAGGAGAAGCGACTTGAGGACGTGCCAACTGTACAGGACTTTCTGGAGGTCTTTCTAAATGACTTACTTGGATTACCGCCAATGCGACAAGTCAAATTTCAAATTGACTTGGTCCCTGGTGCTGCACCTGTGGCACGAGCTCCGTATAGATTAGCACCGCCAGAATTGTAAGAGTTATCTACTCAATTACAAGAACTTTCTGATAAGGGATTTATAAGACCGAGTTCCTCACCCTGGGGAGCCCCGGTCTTGTTTTTCAAAAAGAAAGATGGATCTTTTCAGATGTGTATCGATTACCGTAAACTGAACAAGTTGACGGTGAAGAACCGATATCTACTTTCGAGAATCGACGACCTGTTTGATCAGTTGCAAGGATTAAGAGTCTACTCTAAGATCGACCTTAGATCTGGTTATCACCAACTCAGAGTTCGAGAGGAATACATTCCAAAGACAGCGCTTAGGAAACGCAACGGTCACTATGAGTTTCAAGTGATGCCGTTTGGACTGACCAACGCACCAGCGGTATTCATGGATCTGATGAATCGGGTGTGTAAACCGTACCTAGATAAATTCGTGATCGTTTTTATTGATGACATATTAATCTACTCCAAGAGCAAAGAAGAGCACGCAGAACACCTTAAGTTAATTTTAGAGTTACTTAAGAAGGAGGAATTGTACGCCAAGTTTTTGAATTGTGAATTTTGGTTGTCGAAGGTACAATTTCTTGGTCACGTGATTGATAGTGAGGGCATTCACGTGGACCCGACTAAGATTGAGTTAATCAAGGATTGGGCATTGCCCAAGACTCCGACAGAGATTCATTAATTTCTAGGTCTTGCTGGCTATTACCGACGATTTATCGAAGGTTTCTCAAAAATTGCCAAGCCTATGACGACGCTGACTCAAAAGAACGTGAAGTTTGATTGGTGTGAAAAGGCAGAAGCTGTATTTCAACTGTTGAAGCAGAAGTTATGTAGTATACCGATTTTGGCTTTACCCAAAGGTAGTGAAAACTTCATGGTTTACTGTGATGCTTCTCGTAAAGGATTGGGCGTAGTTTTGATTAGCCTATGCGTCATGCCAACTTAAGATTCATGAGAAGAATTACACTACACACGACTTAGAACTGGGAGTGGTAGTGTTTGCTCTCAAAATGTGGAGACATTATTTTTACGGCACGAAGTGCGTTGTGTTCACTAATCACAAGAGTTTGCAACATATTCTAGATCAGAAAGAGTTAAACATGAGACAACGTAGATGGTTAGAGTTGTTGAGTGATTACGACTGCGAGATACGTTATCATCCGGGTAAGGTGAACGTGGTGGCGGATGCCTTAAGCCGAAAGGAACGGATCAAGCCACTACGAGTTCGAGCTTTGGTTATGACGATTAGTCTGAACCTCTTTGTGCAGATCTTAGAAGATCAGGTTGAGGCGAGAAAGGAGGATAATTATGGAACAGAAGATCTATTTGGTATGATTAAGAAGCTAGAGCCACATGCTGATGGAACGTTGTGCGTAAATGGGAGAAGTTGGATACCCTGTTTTGGTGACTTAAGAGATTTGATTATGCATGAGTCGCATAAGTCAAAGTATTCGGTACATCCTAGATCGGATAAGATTTACCAAGATTTTAAGAAGCTGTATTGCTGGCCGAATATGAAGGCTGAGATTGCCACATACGTCAGTAAATGTTTGACCTGTCCCAAAGTCAAGGCCGAATACCAAAAACCATCCGGTTTGTTGGTTCAACCCGTGATCCCAGTATGGAAGTGTGAGAACATTACTATGGATTTCGTAACTACGTTACCAAAAACATCAACTGGTCAAGATACAATTTAGGTAATTGTTGACCGACTCACAAAATTTGCTCATTTTTTACCAATGAAAGAGATTGACTCAATGGAGAAGTTGATGAGACCTTACTTGAAGGAAGTAGTCTCGAGGCATGGAGTGCCGATTTCAATCATTTTTGATCGGGACAGTAAATTTACATTTCTCATTTCCGGAGATCACTGAACAAAGCCCTAGGTACTCAATTGGATATGAGTATGGCTTACCATCCACAAACTGATGGTCAAAGTAAAAGAACCATCCAGACTTTAGAGGACATGTCGCGTGCTTGTGTGATGGATTTTAGGAAAGGTTGGGATCGACACCTACCTTTGATGGAGTTTTATTACAACAACAGTTATCACACTAGTATCAAGGCTGCACCGTTTGAAGCTCTTTACGGCCAAAAATGTAGATCGCCTATTTGTTGGGCTGAGGTTAGGGACGCTCAGCTCACTGGTTTGGAAATTGTTCATGAAACAATTAAGAAGATCATTCAAATCATAAAGAGAATTTAAGCTGCCTGAGATAGGCAGATGAGCTATGCCGATAGGAGGCGTAAGCCATTAGAATTTAAGGTTGGAGACAAGGTCATGTTGAAAGTGTCACCATGGAAAGGGGTGATACGTTTCGGCAAATGGGGGAAGCTGAACCCTCGTTATATAGGATCTTTCAGGATTATTGCTAAAGTGGGAACGCTTCCTTATCGACTTGAACTTCTAGAGAAGTTAAGCCGAGTTCATAGTACTTTTCATGTTTCCAATCTGAAGAAGTGTTTCGTAGATGAACCCTTAGCTATTCTGTTGGATGAGATCCAGATTGATGACAAACTCCATTTCATTGAAGAACCAATTGAAATTATGGATTGAGAAGTTAAATGGCTGAAGTAAAGCCACATTCCAATTGTGAAGGTCCGATGGAATTCGAGACGAGGGCCCGAGTTTACTTGGGAGCACGAGGACCAAATGAAGAGAAAGTACCCTCACCTTTTCGTTAATCCTGAACCCATGTCTTAAGCTTTGAGGACAAAGCTTCTTTAACGAGGGAAGAATGTCACACCCCAAGATTTTCAGGTCAATATTTTAAACTTTTCCGACAATTATTTTTTACTTTTATACGTTACGTTTGAATCTGGCGGTTTACCGGGAAGTAAACCCGCATAAATCTGAAAAACGTCATCAGACGCGTTCCGGCATCGGATATTCATTAGTTTAGATATTATATGAGTTATTTTATCTTTTCTAAGTGTTTTGTAGTTTACGATCACTCCCGATATTTATTTTTACGCTTTACTGTTTAAATTGCGTTTTCACGTTTTTGACCTAACGGAACCTTGGAAACTTGAAATATTTTCGTGTAAAATTTAGTTATCGTCCATATCATATTCTTATATGACAAATTTCATTCATATCCCTCCCCCTCTATATATTAGACGCCCAAACCCAAGCCAAATGAACCATAAGTCTTAAAATTAAATAAATGGCATCTTTTCTTGAACTTACCATGCATTTGTGTGAAAGTGACACATGAGTATGTCCCATTCATGCACACCTATCACCATTTAACTTATGCATGTGATGTTTGATCACATGTACACCATTTTGACTTCAATTGACCAACTTATACATCTATGATAAACCAAGGCACAAAATTTTGAACCATATGGTCCTTGTGGCTATGTTTCGGCTGAACCACACACACACACACCCCTTTGGTGTGTGTTGGTCACTTATACTCTTCTTGACAAGTCAAAAACCCTATTTCTTGGCCTATAAATACATACACTTATCTTAACTTAGGGTTTTCATTCATTTTATAGCCTCAAAAATTGTTTTTTCTCTCTCTCTTTCTCTCCTTGCTCACGGTACACACATACATACATACACAATCCATACTTTTGATTTCTATCAAGATTCACTCATTCCAAGTTCATTTCTAAGGTTACCTAAGGTGTTTGCAAGTATTGGTTCTTTGATTTAAGGATTTTCTTCAAGATCTACAAATTAGGGTTTGATTTTTATTTGGGGGGTTTCAAGATCTATTGATTTTGGGTATAGAGCTTGTGTTACTACTTCTTGTTCTTCATTCTTGTAAGTATCTTGAATCTTTCTTTGTGGTTTTTCTTATGTTCTTCTTATATGTTCAAGATCCATACATCCATATATTTTGTTTTAATTTTTGAAAGATTTTAAAGACAAGATTTCATAAAGAATGATACTACTTTATTTTACTAGTTAAATATTATGTTCTTGGTGAGATGAGAGTTGATGAGTGTTGCAACAATAGAAATGAAGGGATTATGTTAGATTTAGGTGTGGTTTTGTTATGGATTAGTTATGAATGGAGATTAGGCTAGATTAAGCACTATTGTGAAGTTTGGGTGGATTTTGGTTGTGTTTTTGGCAAAAAGTTTTGGTCGACCTAAAAATGTTTTCATTAGGCGTAAAAGTAGTTTTTGGAGAGCTCGTTTTGAATAGATAGTTTTTCATATATCGCACATTAAAATTGGATTTAAAACGACCAAGTTATAGCCAAATGAACCTTGAAACATTTTTCGACAAAACTGGATGAATAGTGTGCTGATGTGAATAGTAAGATGAGTTTTTGAACACTTTTGGATATTTTTGGACTTTCTAAACACTAGCAAAACATATAGTAACACATACCTATTGATTAGTATCATTTGAAGAAGCCGTTAGCATATTTTAGGAAAAACGATAAAGTTACTAAAAATAGTAAGTTTGGTAAAAATTTAGCGAAACGGACATAGAAGTTAAGCGATTAAGGCTAGTTAGTGCGTTTTGAAAATATGGAAACTTAATAAATATAGGGGACGGTATTAACATTTTGAAACTAAAAACTTTCCTAAAATAGAAACTTACTTTCTAAAAATAGTAATTTTTGGTTAAACGCCGAAACTTAACAAAAAACTATATGATTTTATTTCATCATGATTTGATAATCAAACTAAAGCAAACACAATGGATGTATTTTGGCGATGAACATATTGTGCAATTCTTGGCAACTTTCATTGATTTCTAAGAGCGTTATTATCTAGGTCGCGACTAGATTTTCTTATCATCTTTTTACTTGCGTGATTATCATTTGCTCATCTTGCTTAAGGTTGAGTTCATAGACCATGTTTTATACGTTTACTTTACTTATTTTGGTATGAGAAACATTTGCTTGTTTTCAAATTATGGACACAGTTTACTTTTCGTTTCCTTTTCTTGATTACGTGTTCCTAAGTAGGAATAGACCACTATGTTCCCATTTTTCCCCGAATTATCATGAATAGTCAATTGGCTTAACGACCGTATGGTTAAGTGAGCGCGAATGGTTGTAAACTAGATTATTGGGGATAATTATCCCTATCCGGGTAAGTAGCGCTTACTAGTTTCGGAGGTCCGAACAAACGGATATATACCATGTCAGAATGTCAATAGGTGATCTTGGTCAGATACCTTTAGGGCGCAGAATACTATTTGGCATATAAAATGCTTCCTTTTAAATTGAGCTTCGGTGTCATGAGCTTAGTGCAAACGTAAATGCTTTTTATGTGAAGTTGTTATCTGTTATAAATTGTCACGTGCGTTAATGTGAACTGTGGTTCCATTTATAATACATAATTCAAACTTTGATTCTACTCAATCTTTATGTTGGACAGTTTAGGCATGTTTTTCCTCAGGTGGCTTAGCTATGGATGTCTTTTGCTTGCTGTTTGTGTTGCTTGATTGGACTGATTTTCAAAAATTCATTATTATCTATGGTTTAACATCGTTGTCAAACTTTAAACCTTTTTATTCGATTAGCATTTATCGTTGGGCCTATGTAAAACTTTAACTATTTTAATCAATGCAACGATGTTGGATTTTTAAACGTACCCTTAGAGGTCGTTCTTTGTATCTTGTGTGATGTGTATTATGATGTCATGCCCCTGGACACGTGTTTTCTGTCTAGGCCCCGTTTGGGGGTGTGACACTTGTGGCCCCCAACAATTGGGGGTCCCTCACACAACACAACACACATTGGGGCTGTCGCATTATAATTTCTTCTTTGTACTTCTTTCCTGTTTCCATTGTTGGCATGTGGTTTCTTTTTATCTGGAGGCAACCAGGGTTAGTGAGTCTATAAAAGATGTGCAAGTCTTTCATTCCTTTACCTAACAGGATGGCGGACTAGTCCTACCAATAATGCCTCTACAATCCATGGCTTTGGCACGGTAGATGGTGTTTAAACTTCAAGCTGAATGACTACGAGGGGTATCTTTTCTCATCGCGAATGACTAGGATTATCCCCTAAACCCGTTAACCTTCTTCGATTATTTCTTTGCAGGTACTAACTCCAGGCACTTGGTTATCAGGGTTGTTTTTGCTTGAAGCGTTTGGACGTTTCCTCTTCATTTGCATCTGGTGTTTCCTGCACTTGTTCTTCTTGACCAAAGAATTTCTTCACTACTGATCCTTCGGCCTCCTTTCTTTGGATGTACGAGATGTCATATGTCCATACTTCAACAGCCCATTTTGCTAGCCGTCCATCTCTTCCGGGGAGCTTCAGTATTTCCTCCATTGGTCCGACAGCCACTACCGCCACCTTGTGTTTCCTAAAGATTGTTCTCATAGATCTTGTTATGTGAATTAATGCCTGCACCATTTTTTCTATTGGTGTGTAGCATATCTCCATTCATTGTAGCGACCGGCTCACATAGGAGACATGTATTTGGATTCCTTCCCTCTCAACCAGCAGCATAGAGCTTATCGCCTCACTCCTTTGTCGTAGGCATAACATCAGCACCACTCATTCCTTTGGAATAGCCAACGTTTGCAATTTGTTCAATTTCTTTTTTATCATTCGGAGGGCTTCTTCGGCCTCATTCTTCTAGCCAGATCCTTCTGCTGTCTCGAACCTCATTCGGACCTCGCGAATGGGGTACTTCAGCTCCACAAGTTTTGGGATAAATTTGCTAATGGCTGTCAGTTGTAGGAACAAACTTCGTATTTGATTTGGACTTTTGGGGTGGGGCTTCGGATGACTGTCTGCACTTTTTCTGGGTCTGCTCTTACTCCTTCCTTCGTCACCATATGGTTAAGGAACCTTCCTTCCTCCACTCCGAACGAGGACGTGCTCGGATCAATTTTGATGTTCACTGTTTTTTAACTTTCTTAGTGTTTCTTCGACGTCTTGAACTAAGTCCTGCTCACTTTTGCTTTTCATTACTATTTCTTCCAGGTATACTTTCACGTTTCGCCCTCTTTGATCGGCCAAGACCTTTTCCATCATCCTCTGAAGTGTCACCACTGAGTTTTTTAATCCTTTCGGCATGTGGATGAAACAATATACCCCTTCTTCTGTATGAAACCTGTAGAAATTGTAGAATACCAATTGTGGAAATCGTAGAGGGGGGTGAATACGTTTCCCTTTAAAAACTTAAAATATTTCGTATCAAATTATCCATCAAGTTAGATGCAAAATGATAAGTGTGAATAATACATCTATATCCACTAGAACATGTCATAGCAATATAAGCACAATCACAATGTTAACTTCTATCTATGACACAATCATCATCCAAACAATATAAGCAACAATCAACACACATATAGATCTAATGCAAATATAAATGTAAGGCTAATAGGTAAATAAGACGTAAAGCGAAAGTAAAGAAAGTGCAAACCGGCCGCGTATGATATATAGTGGTTCGGTCACTGATAGCACCTCTTCAGAGCCTACTCCACTCCCGAGTAACCAATCGAGAGTTACGTCACTAATGTCACAAGCTACCTTTAGGCGGAGAAAACGACACAATAAAGCTTACACATATTCTGACACTAAGCAAATGTCGAGTTCTAATCTAGCTATGAACAATCTATTCACATACTACACACACTACTTCACAACAATTCAACACTTGCCTCTTGACCACACATACTTCTCTTCATTCAGACTTCACTTCACTTCCACAAACTTCACTTACTACCTTCTTCACTACGATTCATAATTTACTATCCTAAACATAACTACGAATCACACCAATCTAACACTACTTACTACTATGATCACCACGATCTAACTAAACTTCCTATGATCACCACGATCTAACAACTATACACACCTTCACAATGTACACAAATAATTTACAAGATATAATACAATTGCAACAATGTTACAAGGACACACACTAAGCTATAATATACTTCTTTACTTGATGGTAGGAAGTATTCTTTTCTTGCACTTGAGGATATAAGCTTGGATCAGTTAGAAACAAAGGCTTATGATTTAATGATCAAAGGAAAGAAATAAATGTATAAACTAATTTAGAACAGAAAGAATGTGTGTGGAAGAGGTAAGAAAATCAGTAGGGAACAGTCCAGTATTTATAGGTAAAGCCGGGAGCTTTTTTCTGGCCGAACCCCTTAGCTCATGTGCCAGCCCCTTTATCACTAAGGGCGCCGACCTTATATTTAAGGGGACCGCCCAGGCCTAGATGCTCCCCCTTTTGTCTTTTCCAGGGGAGGTGTTTTCTGGAACATTTCTAGCCGTTTTTAGGTAGAAAATTTGAATTCAAAATATTTATTTTGAATAAAACATTTTTTTAAATGTAAAAATGTTTTGTAAAAGTTATAAAAATGTTTGTAACATTTTTATAAAAAAATATGAAGTTGAATAAAAATTCCTTTGATCATAAAATGCATTAAGCATTTATTTATTCATACCTTTAAGTGATTAGATTTTCGAAATGAAAATTTACTATTAATTACTTGTTTACGTTTAATTTTACATTGAGCATTTTTATATTTTGTAATTATCAAAACGTAGAGAGGTAGAAGAATATTAATAACGTTTTTAGGCATTATTTCTAACAACAACATGGATGTCTCTTTCCCTTATAAGCGTTTTGTACTTGGTTGTGTATATTCTACTTTTTCCTAAGACGCGTCATCCCTTTATGTCGCGGCTTGGATTGTATCTTTCTTCGTTTACGTGATAATCATTCACTCATCTTGCTAAGGTGAGTTCATAGCCCTATGCTTTTACTATTTTACTTTACCATTTTGGGGTGAGAAACATTTCTTGTTTTCAAACATTGGACACAAATGCTTTACGATTTCCCAATCCTGTTTACGTGTTGCATAAGTAGCGTTGAAACTTTTAATGCTCGAGTTATCATGAACCGTTAATTTCTTAATTGCCCATTATGGTTAAGTGAGCGCGAATGTTGTAAATAGATCTATTGGGACTGATAATCCCCGTCCGAGTAAGTAGCGCTTACTAGATCGACGGACGTATACCATATCGGAAGGTTAAGGTGTTGTTTAGTTAGGGCACCTGTCAAGGCAAGTTTTATTTGGCATTATGCATGCTATCAATCCTATTGAGCCTCAGTGTCATGAGCTTAGTGCAACGTAAATACCTTTTTATGTGATATTGTATCTGTTATAATAGTCACATACGTTTTGTAAACTTGTGGTCCATTCTTATTACCAATTAAAACCTATGAATTCACCAACTTTATGTTGACATTTTAAGCGTATTTTTCTCAGGTGCTTAGCTTGGATCTATTTTTGAAGTGCAATGTGGTGTCTCATGCATACTCAGATTTTCAAGAACATTTATCTATCATTACATACCATTGTCTTTTAAAAACAATTTCTTAAGCTTCCGCATTATTACTATTAAACTCATTTGAATTATGTAATGACTTAAAGTATTATTAGCCATTTCAACGGTGTTTACTTTTACAAATGTCCATATAGTGGTCTTTCCCTTGATCTTGTATGATGTATATTATGACGTCACACTCCCGGACACGTATTTCGTCCAGGCCCTGTTTGGGGGTGTGACAGGTTACCTCTAACTATCTCATTGGCAATTTCCCTGTTATAAAAGGTAGAACAAGAGTAATAGCAGTCTTTTATTCATCACTCGGGCTACCAAAATATACTGTTGTGCGGATCAAAACCACCTTTTTGGGGGGTCGAGATTGATCAAAATAACAAAGATGAAACATGTTGTTCTAGTGTGAGAAAGTAGAGAGAGGGTGAAAGAGAAACTTGTGTTTTATTAGAAAGAGAAAGAAAAACAATAATGAACTTCCACCCACCCCCCATGGAGAGTCATGGGGGGGGGAGTATTTATAGCCTAGTATAAAGCTAACTATCCTACTTATACAATAATAACCCTTGCGTTATACGCAGTGTCTATAGCTAGTCCAATTCACGTGTAACACGCCAGCTTCACTAAAAAGTAAGGCTAACAATCTCCCCCCAATATGATGTCACACGTGAATTGGTTACAATGTTTCCTACAAGCAAAATAAAGCAAAATAATAAGAATGAAGTACAGCATTCCTTAAGATTGTCTTCAATGACCTTGGTCTTCTTGAATACTCCAGCTTTATTTCTTTAGCTTGTAGTGTCCAGTTGAGTTTTTACTCCCTCCCAACTAGTAGGCTCTTTTTTCTTCAGCTCCCTCCCAAACAGACACCCTTGAGACTGATTGAGAATCAATGCAGAAATCTTCTTAAGGACCTCCTTTCTCATTTGGTATACACTTTTGGAGGGGATGATATCATCAACATCGTCTCACTTAGGAAGCATTCCAGTCTCGAAGTACATACTTTATCCCTTTTTTGAAGTCAAAAACGTAGCACCAAAATCAGTTAAGACTCGGAAATGCACATTTCTCCCTCCCGGAAAGACATGGTATGACTTGCTACACCAAAGTCAATTAAGTCCCTAGTGTAAGTAATTTATCCCGCTATGTAGTCGAAACGGTAACATCAAAATGGTAGCTTAAAAAATAAACTAAGTACCGGATGTACACATTAGGATGATGACTATTTGAGGAATCATCATACTCATGTGTACATTGTATATCAACTCGAACTGCTTATTTAGCTTCATATACCCGTGATTACATAATCAATAGTCTGTGAGAAGATGTCAAATTGTACTCTCTTAACAAATCTCTCTTGATCAACCCGATCTAAATCCCCTTATCTATTCTGTAGGCTAATACTGATGACCACTGGTTGAAGCATAATCATTCACTTGTGACTTGTTCTTGTACTATCTGTGACGAAGAAACGATGTAGAGGCAAATCTCTAAGTACCATATACTCACCCTTTAGTATACAAAATATACATCACCACTTGAAATCTCCTTAACTACGTGAGACACTGAGTACTACAATGTAACTCCTTAAAATGATAGCTACTTTGTGGCTATAGGTAGAAAGAATCACAAAAGCAACTAGATATCCAAGTCTTCATCACTAACACAAGTCATCTTTGTTGTGAAAAGAGAAAGAACCGAAGACGAAATAAATACACGCCATGTGAAAGTGTACTTTAATCCTAAATAAGTAACAGCGTACTATAACCCTGTGGTCATTAAAGTTCAATAATAGCCGTTAAGAGTGAAGGTGAATTTTGATAAGGATCGTTTTTAGTGTAATGTATTGTGTTTGTTGTGTTGTTGTTTGTGAATTTTTGAAGTTTTACATGATAACGGATACACGGCTAAAAATATTTACAATAAGAATGGTTGTCCAAGTAATAACACCCGGTCACTTAGACATTACCCGACATAATAGTGTTTTAATACTCGGCCTAATCCATTAGCACAAGCCCAAAATATTAATCCATAAACATTTTTGGCCTAATACACTCTAACCCGGCCCATCACCAACTATACTCGGCCCATGTTTTAATAATCATAACCAGCCCAACACCAATAAGAAGCCTACATTTTTCTTTTTGTTTTAAACCGTCTGCCACACACGGCCCAACTTTTAAAAAAAACCCTAACTTGCTATTGAGTATACGCGGCCCACACCAAAATAGAAATACCCGGCTCAAGACTTATATTGAGTAAAGATACGGCCCACTCTTAGATGGAGTACCCGGTCCATCATACAAATCCACTACCTGGCCCATCCAAAAGTTATAACCCTTTTCCACAAACTGAATTAGAGATATAAAGGAATGCCTAAATATTCGCCCCATTACCCTAACCCTAAACGTGTGCAGTCACACATTATCTCTCCATAAAAGAGAAAGACGCAATCAACCATCTCCAATCAAAATGCAGTCAAACCTTTTTGATAACACAAATCTTAAACAATCCATCACCTCTTTTCATTCTGCTAATTAATCCAATACCCTTTAGAATCTTAAAGAACGAGCAAGAGTGGTCTTTAAGATCATTTAGAGGGTCTAAGGTAGGGTCGTTTGGTTATTGATTTATGTGTCTATCGAAACAAAGCATAGTCTATAGCATAGTTGTTATAAACTATCTTTAATTTTGTAAATCAAAGATGGTTTTTACCATTACATAGATCGATAATGAGTAGGTCTCAATTCGTATGGATATTTGAAATATCTTTAAAAATGAACGAGTCATAATCTGAGATCAATATATGTTTTTGTTATTAGTTTCGATTCTTGATGAGGTTGAATGAGATGGATGGTGATTATGTGACGATGGGAATTAGGTTAGATTATGAGTTAGATTTGTTGGATTATTGTGGAGGTTGTAGTTGGTTGATGTTGGTTTGTTCTTGTTATGAGTTAATCGAGTCTGCCCTTGATCTATTCATTTTGTTTTCTTTTGACCTTGGACTCGGTAATGGCCGGTTTAACTGACTCGGTTGAGTTGACCCAGGTCAACTCGATAAATATCGAGTTGACTCAGTTATGGGTAACTGTGTAAATCGCCCTAGGGCATGGTATAAATCATCGGATTTATAAAACTATACAAATCACCGGATTCAGGGGTGTATAAATCGCCGGATTCCCAACACGTATAAATCGCCGATTTACAGTATGTATAAATCGCCGGTTTAAATATGTGTATAAATCGCTGGATCCCAACATGTATAAATCACCGGATCAGAGTGGTATAAATCGCGATACTACATTTTTTTGTCTTTTTGCAAAAAAACAAAAAAACTTGTCCTTTTGGCATGTAAAATATTAGATATGTGTCCCTTCTTCTTGTTCAAACCAGTAGACAAGCATAAACCACCCAGAATAAGCTTAAAAATGAGCACTTTTAAAGACCAAATAAGCTTCAAACTGATAAGCACAAACAAGGACCAAATAAGCTCGAAATAAGCCAAGAACAATAAGCTTGGACATAAGCTTAAGGACGAAATAAGCACAAACAGGTTACCCACCATAAACCAAGACATATAAGGCTTAAAAATAAGCTTTAAAAGGCTAAAATACAACCTAAAAAAATAGAATCATTTTGCCATAAAAAAAAATCAAACCATAACTTTTTGAGACAAATAAGCTAACGAAAATAGCTTAAAAATAAGCTGCTATAAGCTATGGATAAGCTAACAGCCAAAAACAACACAACACAATAACAAAATACCCCAGTTAGCTTTGATACCACTTGTTGCACGGATCAAAACCACCTTTTCAGGGGGTCGAGATTGATCAAAATAACAAAGATGAAACATGTTGTTATAGTGAGAGAAAGTAGAGAGAGGGTGAAAGAGAAACTTGTGTTTTATTAGAAAGAGAAAGAAAAACAATAATGAACTTCCACCCACCCCCCATGGAGAGTCATGGGGGGGGGTATTTATAGCCTAGTACAAAGCTAACTATCCTACTTATACAATAATAACCCTTGCGTTATACGCAGTGTCTATAGCTAGTCCAATTCACGTGTAACACGCCAGCTTCACTAAAAAGTAAGGCTAACAATCTCCCCCCAATATGATGTCACACGTGAATTGGTTACAATGTTTCCTACAAGCAAAATAAAGCAAAATAATAAGAATGAAGTACAGCATTCCTTAAGATTGTCTTCAATGACCTTGGTCTTCTTGAATACTCCAGCTTTATTTCTTTAGCTTGTAGTGTCCAGTTGAGTTTTTACTCCCTCCCAACTAGTAGGCTCTTTTTTCTTCAGCTCCCTCCCAAACAGACACCCTTGAGACTGATTGAGAATCAATGCAGAAATCTTCTTAATGACCTCCTTTCTCATTTGGTATACACTTTTGGAGGGGATGATATCATCAACATCGTCTCACTTAGGAAGCATTCCAGTCTCGAAGTGCATACTTTATCCCTTTTTTGAAGTAAAAAACATAGCACCAAAATCAGTTAAGACTCGGAAATGCACATTTCTCCCTCCCGGAAAGACATGGTATGACTTGCTACACCAAAGTCAATTAAGTCCCTAGTGTAAGTAATTTATCCCGCTATATAGTCAAAATGGTAACATCAAAGTCAATTAAGACCTGAATGTACCCATTTAAATTGTTTCACCAAAGTCAACTAAGTCCCGAGTGAAAGCAATTTATCCCGCTATGTAGTCGAAACGGTAACATCAAAACGGTAGCTTAAAAAATAAACTAAGTACCGGATGTACACATTAGGATGATGACTATTTGAGGAATCATCATACTCATGTGTACATTGTATATCAACTCGAACTGCTTATTTAGCTTCATATACCCGTGATTACATAATCAATAGTCTGTGAGAAGATGTCAAATTG
>BQNB010155911.1:0-15334 GCA_026074375.1 Tanacetum coccineum | reverse complement strand
GCACCTCGTGCCTTATTGACCTGAAAAACATGCTTAAAACGTCAACATAAAGTTGGTGAATTCATAGGTTTATGTAAATAAGCTAAAGAGCCTAATAAGCTAAAACTGAATATAAGGTTTAAATATTAAATGTAACAAAGTATGAACGAAAAAGACTCCAGGGCAGTTGGTAGTGTGTGGTGGTGTTAAAATGTTGGTTGAGTGAGGTTGAGGTCTCGGGTTCAACCCTTGAGACTTCCCTTAACTCCAAACATTTTTATTTTGCGAATTTTTTTATGAAAAAGTTAAACAAGGCTGAAATAAGTAACTTTTGTGAAATGAATTTTTATAAAAACTAAAAAATAAGTTAGAACTTAGCTTAAAAAGGTGGCAGGTTCACTTTAAAGCTTAAAAGCTTTGACACTCAACTGTTTTGACACATAAACCTTAATAAGCTCACACTTAGTCCAAATAAGCTACTAAAGACTTAATCCACACTTATTAAGCAAACCTAAACCCAGAATAAGAAATTCTAATAAGCCATAAATTCAAAAATCCAAATTAGCTTTTTAACTAAAAACAGTCTAATGAGGCAACTTTAAGCTAATTTTTAAGCTACTAGATCATTAAGCTAATGTCTAAAAGCTAAAAACAGATAGAGCTAGTACTACAAGCTATAAGAAAAAGCAAAATTTAAGCACTTAGGAACATTAATAAGCTAGAAAATGACAAATGAAAAAGGCTGATTACACTTAAAATCCTATGTTTTTGGTTTTTTCAAGTTTTTATAAAAGCTAAAATGACAAACTGCAGCCCTATTTTTAAGCTAGCAAATGAAAGCTAAACTCAAAAATAAGCTCAAACAGATTGAGCTTATACTACAAATAGCTTATGCTATCAAATTCAAACCCTAAAACAACTAACAACTAACCTAGAATTAAGATTGAAAAGGGACTTTTAACTTTTAAAACTGGTACTATGAACTTTGACAGATTTTGACAGAAACACAAACCACAATAGCAGACCTATGTAACCTTGTTTCTACTTCATTTTGAGACTTAAACATGCATAAAAACAACACCATAAAGCCACATTCAAAGATCTAATCATTTAAGCAGTTTGACTAAGCTTATGATTCACAGATTCAAATCACAAGTAGATAAAACCTTAATACTGAGTTTTGAACCTTAAAAACTTTTATAAACTAACTTATAACCTTAATGACAGCTTAACAAAGTTGACTTAAAAGCCAAAAGGCATTCAAGCAGTTTTAACACTTGGTTAAAACTGCTAAGCCAAACACCCCTTTAACAAAACTGATTTCATTTTAAACTTGAAATAAACTGATTTAAGCTTAGATTTATAAAAACAGATTATAAACTAAGCATATTAAGCATTAATAAGCAAATTCCAACCTTCAATAATCACTTAACTATAAGCAAAAAGAATAAGCAGATTTGAGCTAAACAAGATAGATTTTATCTAAAACTTAAACTAATGATCTATAATCTATAAACTAAACATATTAAGCATTTCTAAGAGATAATAAGCACTAACAAGCAAATAGAAATAGTAAATAAGCAGTTATATAAGCTAAGATAGTTTAAAGCTAAAAATAGAAAAGTGAACTTACAAAACCCTTTGCTTAAACAAGGGTAGTAAATGCTCTTAGAGCTTATCTACAAAGCTCTAGCTTGTTAAAAACAAGCTAGTAAAACCTTATAAGCCCTTCCAAATCAGGCTTATCTTCCATTAAAGCTTTTGAGTAAAAATAACTTAAACATTATAAGCTATGGAAAAGCTTATTTTACTTAAGTAAAACAACTTAAGTAAAGAGAACAAGAGTTTAAGAGAGCTTAACAAACCTTTTTAAAGCATAAACTTCATTAACTTTAAAATAAAATTTAGCATAAAAACATAAATTTCATTAACACTTAAAAAAACATTACAAGACTTTAAATAAAGTTACAATAAGCTAATATAAACTAATTTAAGCTGAAAATTACAATAATAGATCGGACCTAGCTTATGCCCTAATGGCCACTATTTATAGACGAATGAGAAGCCTCTAGGTATTTGGTCTTGTGCTTCTTTTGTGAGAGGAAAGGGAGTGCTCTCCAAGCAATTCAATCTCAGCCCTTGATTTCCTATGTGTGCTTCTTTGTGATTAATCATAACCCTTGATTCTTTGTCCTTGTCCCATCAGCCAATGGGTCTTCATGGGATTGCCATGGTGGACTTGTCTTCTTGCTGAGGGTAAGGTTTGAGTGGGTTTTTGTCGGGTTGCAGGGTAGAGTGAAAAAGGAGGATGAACAGTAACATTTGGGCTTTAGCGGGTTTTTTGTGGTTTTGTTTATAACTGTTTGATTTGGGTTAACGGGTGTTAGGGGTTGGGGACTAACGGTGTAAAGGTTTAGGACTAGGGGCGAAAAGGATAAAGGACTAATGGTGTAAACCCTAGGGACTAATGGTGTAATGAGTTAACGGGTGTATGGTTAAGTGTTTGTTGGGCTTATATTGATTGGTTTGGGCCAGTTTAGATTATGGATTATGACTTGGACTTTTTAGCCTATAAGTTTTAATGACAAGGGCTTAATGGGCTGGCCCGGCCCATTAAATGGGTGTGGGTTGGCCCATTTAAGATGCACATGTCTTCGGCTTCGATTTTTTACGCTAATTCCATTCCCGTGCTTGGTTTGTCGGCTTTGGCTTTATTTTTGTCCTTTAGTGAATATTCGTGACCTGCACAACACAAATAACAAAACACACATATATTTGGCATTTTATGTCCGTTTTTGGTTATTTAGGCTCAATTTATTAGGTCAAAGGTATGTGTATTTAAGCACATATCAAAATCCCCCATACTAAACTATTGTCGTGTCCTCACGCAATGCTATAAGTAAACACTTTAGAAAACTAAGAGTCTTAATTCCCCATGACTAATTACCTCGAAAAGTAGCTAAGTGTTCATCATAAAGAATTAAGAACTCAATAGCTTTGAAAAGCCCTGTTTTGACCATTTTACAAATCTAAACTAATTACCACATATATTTTTTTTCCTTTTTCTTTTTCTAACTAGAATGTCTAAACTTTCGTTATTTTCATAACATTTATGGTCATAGAACAAGAAGCAATTCAATCCTAAAATGCCCAAAAGGATAAATTCATCGTCCCTGATTTTTCACTTGTCCCAAACCAAGCTTAAAAACAAAATCACCGTTAAATATAAGTTAAGATGCTAACACTACTCATACATGTAACTTGTGAAGCTTTTCACTCCCGAAAATTATTATATCTTAGGTGAATGTGCTAATTTTGAATTTCAACCATGGATCAACCTTTTTAAGAAAATTGCAATATTTATATGCTTCACCTTCCACCCAAGAATTATGATTTTGAAGGCGAGATCATTCCATGTAGCGACTTTGTTCTCGGCACATCCCAGCCGAGACCGGCTTAGGTGACCAGGCTTTTGACACCCCACAGAGAATAGTATCGGAGCTCACGGACCTTCGGTTTCAAAAACTCTTAGGCTTCCCGTTAAATAAACAATTCATTTAGAAAAACCACAACTTAAAATGAAATAGTCTTAGTTCAAAAGCATATTTAAATTTAAGAAAAAGAGATTTTCCCTATATTTATTAAATCACATAAATTACGCTTAACATTAATATAATTATACTTATAACCTCCAACCTTTAAACGAACTGTCACATCGGTATGCGAGCCGACCATGATCCAGTTGTCTTATTTCGGCTTCGGAAATCCTCGACCTTTTTGAAGGCTGCAACATCGGTTGTGAGCCGGCAAGATGTAGCAAACTTCTATCAGTCTCGAATTATTATTCTTACTACGGGCCTTCTTTTGAAGACTGCCACATCGGTTGTAAGCAGGCAAGAGGCAGTAAACTTTTATCAGCCCACAATTTTTATTATTATTACCTCATTCATTTTTTTAACACTTATTATTACCACAATATATAGAGAAAATTTCTTTTTAGAAAATTTAAGTATAAATTTGAACTAAGACTAAATAAATTAATGTTATCGACTACATTAACAAAGCTACAAATTCAAAAATTGTTGATTTAAGTTTAATTTTCAAAAATAGCACTTATTATTAGTCAGGTTAGGAGCTTATGGGAGAAAAAGCCACAAATTACACTTATGAGCTCTTAAGATTTCCAAATAATCCTTGTTTAGCATCTTACTCATAATTAACTCTATCATTTCTCATTCTTCGCATATTTAAAATCTTTAATAAAAAGATCCGTGAATGCATAGTCAAATAAACTAGCTTAGACAAGTTTATAAAGGTTAAGGGACATAGCTAAGAGCTCAACACGCTCGATCGAGTCAAACGTTATTCTTATTCTACCTAGTAGGAAAGTCAAACATTATGACAAAACGTTTATTTTATTTTTGAAAATTTTTAAATTTTTTATTTTTTTGGTATTTTGGTGGTAAAAATAGGGTTACGTGAAAACAACGACTGCGGGCATAATCAAATCGATAGATCCCCCCATACTAGAACTAGCCATTGTCCTTAATGTTTTAAGAAGGGTCTCTACGTAAATCTAAAGCTGTTTATTAAGTATGCTCAAAGATAAACGTTAGTTGATAAGATTTAGGATATTGGATTCCCATAATCATGCTAAGGATTGAAGCTCGAGTGAACAAAATACAAAACCACGAGCACGAGAGTCTTCATAATCCGAGGCAATCCTGGACACACAACATAAAATACGAAACACGAGAAAGGAAGAGGCGAACCTCCTCACGTCACACTTATTCATTACTACTATTATATTAGGATAAGCATGGGTTGCCACCCACGAAGCGCTTATTTATTAATGAGTCACTAAGCTTGACTCGTCCCCGAATTTAGTTGTCCATGAGGAAAGTTTGGAGAACCAGGACAACTGTGGTTGGTATGTCCCTTCCAAAGTAATGCTTGAGTCTATGACCGTTCACCTTGAAGTTTGGCTTGTCAGTTTGAGATAACTCGACGGTACCATAGGGGAAACCTTGAACAACGGTGAACGGTCCGGTCCAACGGGTTTTGAGCTTGCCCGAGAAGATCTTTAATTGAGAATTGAAGAGAAGAACTCGATCACCCACGTTGAAAACGCGGTTTTTAATCTTGGAGTCATGAATCTTCTTTGTTTTCTCTTTGTAGATTAAAGAGTTCTCGTAGGCTTGATCACAAAGTTCATTTAATTCATTCATTTGAACTTTTCGATGATCACCCGCGGTCTTAAGGTTAAAATTGCAAAGTTTCAAGGCCCAATAGGCCTTGTGCTCAAGTTCGATAGGAAGATGACAAGCCTTTTCGCATACTAGCTTATATGGAGTGCACCCGATGGGTGTTTTGAAAGCGATACGGAAGGCCCATAAAGCATCGTCTAACTTATCGGACCATGAAGCACGATTTTTGCCTATGTTCCTTTCCAAGATATGTTTCAAACCATGATTTGAAACCTCCTCTTGTCCACTTATTTGTGGATGATACGCGGTAGAAAGACGGTGAGTAACTCCATACTTAAGCATGACCTTTGCAAATTGGTCATTGCAAAAGTGAATACCGCGATCACTAATAATAACACGTGGAGTTCCAAATCGGGCAAAGAGAGATTTCAAGAATTTAACAAAAAGTCAGGCATCGTTAGTGGGGAGCGCTTTTGCTTTAACCCATTTAGACAAGTAGTCAATGGCCACGAGAATGTACTTGTTCCCTCGAGAAGACGGGAACAGGCCCATGAAATCAATGCCCCACACGTCAAAGATCTCGCATACTTGAATTGAATTTTGGGGTATTTCATCTTTTTGCGAGATTTTGCCTTGACGTTGACAAGCGTCACACCATGTGACCAAGTCATGGGCATCTCGGTAAATAGTCGGCCAATAAAATCCAAAATCAATGACTTTTTTAGCGGTGTAGTTGGCACCATGATGTCCCCCGGTGGGTCCATTATAGCAAGCCGTGAGGATTTCAATGGCTTCTTGGCCGTAAACACATCGTGTAATCACGTGATCCACACCAATTCTAAACAAGTAGGGGTTGTCCCAAAAGTAATGCTTTACATCCTTAAAGAATTTTTTCTTTTGTTAGGACGACATCCCTTTCATAATAAAATTCCCCGCATGGTAGTTTGCAATGTCGGCAAAACATGGGGTACTAGAATCACCACGAAAGGTAACCATACCAAGAGTCTCGAGAGGAAATGTTTCGGTAATTTCCTTGTTCTCGAGAACATCTTAGTGGGGATTTTCAAGTCTTGATAAGTGGTCGGTCGCAAGATTCTCCGCTCCTTTTTATCACGAATAATGACATCAAATTCTTGGAGTAGGAGAATCCACTGGAGCAATCTTGGTTTAGCATCTTTCTTGGCAAGAAGATATTTGAGAGCCGAGTGGTCCGTATACACTATGGTCTTCGACAAGACTAAATAAGGCCGGAATTTTCAAAAGCATACACCACGGCTAATAATTCTTTCTCTGTAGTAGTGTAATGTGCTTGAGCATCCTTCATGGTCTTACTAGCATAGTGTATAGGCTGAAAATGTTTGGTCTTACGTTGCCCCAAGACTGCACCTACCGCGTAATCACTAGCATCACACATAATTTCAAATGGTAGGTCCCAATTGGGGGCAACTAAAATCTGAGCTTCGGTTAACTTCTTCTTAAGTATAATAAATGATTCAATACATTCTTTTGAAAAGATGAAAGGGGCATCTTTTTCAAGAAGATGGGTCATCGACCGGGCAATTTTAGAAAAATCTTGAATAAATCTGCGATAGAACCCAGCGTGACCTAGAAAACTTCGAATGCCTTTAACAGAAGTCGGATGAGGGAGTTTAGCTATAACATCAACTTTAGCTTTGTCGACCTCAATCCCGGACTTTGAAATCTTATGTCCTAGAACAATGTCTTCTTTTACCATAAAATGGCATTTCTCCTAATTTAGAACTAAATTAGTGTCTTTGCACCATTTGAGCATTTTGTCTAAATGGGAGAGGCATGAGGAGAAAGAATCCCCGAATAGTAAACTATAAAAGAAAAAACAAAACATTAACGATTGTGTGGATTTGTGACCTTAACACAAATCATGGTTGTGTGGATTTGTGATCTTTGCATAAATCACCAACACAAATCACGGTTGTGGAGATTTGTAACCCTAGCACAAATCACCAACACATATCATTAACAAAAAATAAAACAACTATAACTTTTTTGTATATAAATAAAAAAACATTACTTTGCTAATAAAGAAAGTGATAGTATCTTCGATATGAAAACCAAGGTGTTGTTATCCTCATCCCTCTTCATAGCAGACTGAGTAGTCAAAGGGTACTATCTTCTATTAAGGTAACTCTGGTTCAGATCTTTAATGCCTTAGCCTTTGCAAAGTTTGCATTACCTTTCTTTGATGTGTCAGGCGCCATTGTAAAGTGGAAAATTTTTAGGTTTGGGGGGGGGGATAGGTGAATGGTGGCGGCTAGGGTTTGACAGGGTAGCATAGAGACAACGACCCAACTTAGCTACCAAGGTCGGTTGGATCCCTTACTGAATAGATCTTGAACCTTTAGCTTGCAAAGGGTTTATTACTTTAGATAAATCCAAAGCAACAATAATGAAACAGTGATTGAACACTATTGATTATGTGAAAACTAATCAACAATGCTAATAAGAACACAAAAAGATCTTTTATCAAACCTTTGTATGATAACTTGAATCTTACTACATTACAAACTATGATTGCTAATTGATCTCTATTGATCGGTGTTGATCTATGTCAACTAACTATGCCTAAGGTTCCTTTTATACACTAAGGAAACCCTAATGGGCTTTACAAAACGCGTATAAAGATCATGCATATCTTTTCCTAAGATACCTCATGCATATCTCTAACTCTAACTAACTTCTTCATAAGCAGACTTAACTATTACATAACCAGTACTAACTATAATAACTCTTTTACCAGTACTAACAAATGTACTAGCAGAATTAACTATAATACACTAACAGAATTAAGTCTAGACCACGTAATTCCCAACAATCCTCCCCTAAACTTGAACTTTACTTGTTAACTTCAAGTTTCTTTAGTTTTCTTCAGCTTGAGCTTTTGAGGATTGTATCCAAACGCTTTTCTTTAATGATGATATGCTTGTTGTTCATTTGTAAGCAGATCATACTTTGGCTTTTAATCATTAACAGCATCTCATCACTTCTGCACCACAGCTACACAGCAACATCCAACTAAGTTGACTTTGTAGTTTTTGGCAAACTACTAGCCATCAACAGATTTGATATGTCTTTACCATGAGCTGTTTGCTCTGGACTAGTCAATGCTTTATTGTAATAACAAGGTGCATTGATAACCTTATAGTTTTTAGCAAACTAACATCTATCAACGGATTTGAGATCTCTTTACCAGTAGCCGTTTGCTCTGGAGTAGCCAACTATTTGTTCTAAAAACATGGTGAGTTGATTACCATATAGTTTTTGGTAAACTGTCAACCATCAATGGATTTGAGAAGTCTTTACCAAAGCCGTTTGCTTTGGATTAGCCAGTTCTTGATGTCTGTTAGACATGGTGAACTGATGACCATTTGTTATGTGGTTGCTAAACAAACACTTAAACAATCCTTCTCAACTCCATTGTCGATTCCAGATACCCAAACCATACTTGCAGCTACTGAGAATCCCATCATAATCTTAAGCCAGCTTGCTTCTCAATCATCTTCAAAAGTTGATAGCAAACTTCATCCATTGTTCCATCTAAAAGCTTCATCTTTAGCATCAGTTGACAAGCATCTTTTGACAAAGGATATTTTCTATCTGCCAACATATAAATAGAAGATGCTTCTAATGCTAGGCAATGTACTACACAAGAAGGATATTACCTCCAATTAATCATCTTCTGCTGAAGTGGCAAACCCCAGATTACATCATCACTAAGAGGTAGATCAAACGTAGTCTTAAGATCACCCCAAAGTACTCTGTCATACATCTCTTTAGGTGTATTTGCTCCATACTTCTTTATCACCAATCTGTACAACCCTGTAAGATCATCTCTTGAAAAGTATTTAAGTATGGCTCCAAGACTCATATAAACTTTATAAGAACCATCACTTCTTATGATCTCATAAACAACCTTTTGACCTGTTTGAGGAATGATCTTCCAATCAACAATACTAGGAGGTTTTATAGCAGTTGGGATAGCATCTATTCCAATCTCAGATTCTGATGAAGCACTTGTGACTTTATCCTTCATGAATGCTTCCCTTTCTTCTTCTATTTCATCTTGTGCGGTCTAGTCAACGTGTATTCCTTTCCTTGCCTTTTGCTTTTTTATTTTTCCTCTCTTCTATACTGGCTTTTCAATCTCTTCTTTCTTAACAATCACTGACTCTGTAGCACTTTCTTCTATGACTGGAACCTTTTAAATTGTCTTTTGTTTCTTTGAAGATTCTTGCTCCAGCTGTACACCTTGTCTTTTTACTCTTTTTTCAATTTCCATTGGCACAAATCTTTTAATACTCTTCACCATCTTTTCAAATTCAATCTTGAGTTCCTCAAAAGTAAGCTTCTTCAATTGAGTCAATTTCCAAGAGCTTTGATTCTTGATAAAAGTACTCATATAGTATCTTTGATGTGCCTGTGTCATGGGCTTGCTTCTTTTTGCCTTAGCCTTCTGCTCAGCATAGTACTTCTTTTTCTGATTAATCATTTCCACCATCCTTTTTACAAAATCATCATCAGACACACTTTCTCCTTGGAGACTCTTGATTAATTCTGCATTTGCTTCAAGTTTTGCTTTAATGGTGTCCCAATCCTCTTCTGTATAGCACTGAGTAGCTTCTGGAATTTCAGCTTATCTTTTCTTTTGTTGTTCAGATAACTCTTGCTCCTCTGAAATTCTTTTAGCCAACAAAGCATCAAAATGAACTTGTCTTGCAGCTTCTTCATCTTGTAAAGCTTTCAACCTCATAGCTTCTACAAAACCATCTTTTTCTTGTTGAATTTATGCTTTTGTTCTTTTGGTAGCTTGAGTCTCTTTTGTAGTCATTGGTGCTTTTCATTCTCTTTGACTTTTAACTAGAGAAGGGATTACAACATTTACAGTCTGGACTACACTAGGAGTACTAACTGGTGCACTACAAGTAGTAACTTCTATACTATTAGGATTAAAATCTTCACTACCAGTATTAACTTCTGCTTCAGCATCCAAACCAGTACTAATGTCCTTACCCTTATCAGTTGACCTTACTCTCCTCTTGTATGTACTAACAGTCTAAGAAGCCACTTGTGACAAAGTTTTAGTAGCTTCCAAGATTGTAAGGCTGATCTCTTCTTCTTGTGCCTACCCTAAAGCACTATCCTTTGTAGGAGTAACAAAATCTGCTTCTTTCATAGACTCTCTGACCAAAGAAACTAGAGGATCATCATCTATATCTTGAATTTTTCTCCTTTGATTCTCTGTTTCTTCATACTCTGAGTCAGACACAACCACTTTCTTTGTCTTTCTTTTCAAAGGTACTTCCAGAGACTTCACCCTTTCAACTAGAGTGAAAACTGCTTTCCCATAGGTATTCTTTATATGATGCAGTTCTTTCTCCAAATTATCAATCCTTGTGACCAGCTTAGGTACAAGTACCATCAATTCCTTAAGTTGCAAACTGTCCTCAGCACTTCCTAAAGTGTGACCTTCATTGAGAGGTGCTTCATGGGACCTGAGTGGAGACTCATGTATGTTACCACTGTCCAACCCTGCATCTAAGCCAGAGGTTGTAGTGGTAGCTCCCTTAGTTTCAACTCCCACACGTGTGGTAGTTGCCTCATCTTCTACATGGGTGATAGTAGGACACTGAGACTGAGGAATCTCAGTATCTTGTCTATCAATTTGCCTAAGTGGTGATGAATGAGGTGGTTCAGTGGTGGATGGAATTGGTGGTTGAGATATGGATGGGACTGGATCAATAGATGTGGGATTAGGTTCAATTGGGTTTGTTGAGCCTTCACCTTATCCTCAGCTGCACCTGCCAACATTGCAGGCAGCAATGGTATAAGTTCCCCTACATAACCCCTCTTTATATTTGCAAAAAGCTTTTTAGTCAAAGTTGGGGCTAGATACTTTCTATTATTATTAGTAGTTATATCCAAAATAATTTGTAAAAATCTTGGATACATTAAAAATTTAGTATTACTTTCTATGTTGTGAACCATTCCATCAAAAATTAATTTTGAAAAATTATAAACCCTATTACTAGATAGACAGATCAATGCAGTAGCAATAGGACTACCAAATTGATCCCATCCACCAGACTTAGAGCTTAGGCAGTGTAGAATAGTGTGGATTAAAAACTTCCATTGGGGTGTAAAATTCTTTTTCCAAAAAGTAAGTTTTCCCTCAGAGACATACCCCAATGTGGTCAACCCTTCATAGATTTTAGCATCTGATAAATTACTAATACCTGTTGCATCTGCCAATTGAAGTTTATTTCTGACAGATGCCTCAGTAATAGTATACTCCTTATTGTCAATAGATGCTACTAACTCTTGAATCCCATTAGCAAGTGATCTGACAGTAGCAGTCTGCCAGAACTGTTTGACTAGGGAATCGTATATAGTGGGATTATGAGTCAAGGCATACCTGAGAGAAGTGCCTTTGATGAAATCCACTATCTCAGTGAAACCAACACTTTCAGTAGGTTTCTTTAGAAAAGCGACCATATTATGCTTGTCTGAGTACCGTAAGTTGGCCATCTTGAATTCTTGAGGAATAGAAGTTGTGATTAATCAAATTTGAGTGTTGGGTTTGGTTCGTATAAGTGACTAAGTGCTGATAGAGAGAGTTAATTGAATATATATAGATGATAAACAAGGTTTCGTATTGGACTGACTGAAAAAGTAGTTTCTTTATAGTAAAGAAAGATGTTTTAAAGAATAAAATTCAGTAATTATCCAAATAGAAAACCTATATGAGAAGTAATTGCCGTAAAAAATCTCTAACAGTAATATTTAAATAAGAAAAATCAATTTTTCCTCACCAGCACCAACGGTCATCTACCAGTATTAATATTGGTTTACCAGAATTAACTTTTTGGTCTACCAATATTAATATGATATACCAGTATTAACCTTTGTTTAACCAGAATTAAGCACTTATAACCCAGATATGAGAGAAATTACTAGTACAGCTTCCATCCATCCTCAAATCTATGCTTTTCCTGAAAAAGTTAGTTCAAAAACAAGAAAAATACTGCAAGATATTTTCATAAGGCAGTATTAACCTGAACTAAATATCCTAACTATCAGTATTAAAGTTTTTACTATAAATACCAACTATAAGTACAAACTTTAGAATTTAACCTCCCCTCAAATGTAGCTACAGATTTAACATCCCAATGCTGACCACTAAAAAGTTGAATCTGGTGACATCAAATCCTTTGGTGAGAAGGTCTGTAATATTATTGTCTGTGTGAATCTTGATAATTTCTATCAGTCTTTTCTCATAGCAATCCCTTATGAAGTGAAACCGAATCTCTATATGCTTAGTCCTAGAATGAGAAACAGGATTCTTGATAACACTTATAGTGCTCTCATTATCAATATGGATTTTGGGGTTCATGAAATTAAATCCATAATCCATCATCTGATTCTGTATCCATAGCACTTGTCCACAACAGTTAGCAGCTGCAACATATTCTGCCTCAGTAGTAGAATTTTCCACAATAGTCTGCTTCTTGCATTGCTAAGATATCAATATTCTACCAAGAAATTGACAACCACCTGTTGTTGATTTCCTGTCAAGGCTGGCTCCTCCATAATCACTGTCTGAGAAAGCTTCTAATTCAAAAGGTGAATCCCTAGGATACCATAACCCTAATTTGGGTTGATGTTTGAGGTAACCAAAGATCCTTTTTACTGCATTTAAGTGTGAAACTTTTGGATTGACTTGATGTCTAGCACAGGCATAGATAGCAAACATAATGTATGGCCTTAATGCAGTCAAATACATCAGGGAACCAATCATAGATCTGTAGACATGTACATCTACATCTATACCATTTTCATCCTTGACTAGTGGCTTATTAGACTCAATAGGAGTAGTAGCTGTTCTGATGGACCAAAAATCAAACCTTTTAAGGATGTCAGCTACATACTTGTCATGACTAATAAAGATTCCATCAGGTTGTTGCTTCACCTACAATCCCAAAAAGAATGTGAGTTCACCCATGGAGCTCATCTAGAATATTTTGTGCATACAATCTTCAAACTCAGTACACATAGACTGTTTTATAGAGCCAAAAATGATGTCATCCACATACACTTAGACTAACATAATGTCACTCTTGTTCTTCTTGATAAACAATTTTTTGTCTATGGTACCTCTCCTAAAACCATTTTCTAGCAAGAAAGTAGAAAGTGTCTCATACCAAGCTCTGGGAGCTTGATGTAGACCATAAAGAGCTTTGACTACCTTATACACCTTGTGTGGATGAGCAGGATCAACAAAGCCTGGAGGCTGATGAACATATACCTCCTCTCCAATAGTGCCATAAAGAAATACACTCTTAACATCCATTTGGTAGATAGGAAATCTCATGAATGATGCAAAGGCTAAAAATAACCCGATTGCCTCTATCCTGGAAACAGGTGCAAAAACCTCATCATAATCTATACCTTCCTCCTATCTAAACCCTTGTGCTACAAGCCTTGCTTTATTTTTCACAACAATACTCCTCTCATCCCTCTTATTCCTGAAGACCCACTTTGTGCCAATTGCCTTTTTCCTAAATGGCAAATCAACAAGTATCCAAACCTTTTGTAATTTGAACTGGAGCAATTCTTCTTGCATTGCTTCAACCCAACTTTCATCTTCTAAGGATTATAATATCATCTTGGGAGTGAAAACATGCTAACAGACAGTTCTAATAGTCTTTATGATTTGTTATGTTCTGATTATAGATGTAGCTTACCAAAGCTTGTTGTACTGAAGAAGCCTTTTGGATCTTTCCTCTTGTTTGAACTGCTAATTTAGGATCTCCTAGAATTTGACCTTTAGGGTGATCCTTATGAATTCTAAGTGTAGGAATAGGACTGACATCAATGGTGTTATCCATATTGTTGAAATCAGCCTCTGTACCTACATCATCATCATCATAGGCTCCACTGAATATGCCATTATTTGGAAATACATTAGAATCATCTTCTAAGTCAAGCATATTAGGATCAATGGGTAAATCAGCATTAGGGAGAGTAGATGCATCAATAGGTATTTGTCCTCCAAGATAGACAAATGATGATTCACCAGCATTTGCACATGTGGGAGTACTAGCAGCACTAATATAACACCCCGTGTTTTCAAGTCATTAACGACGTCGATAAATCTACTATTTATTTTTAGTGTCGTACGCGTTTGCTTGTAATTTCATGTATTAAGTAAAATCGCGTAAGCTAAAACTTTGCGTTCAATGTAAACGGGCACCAAACAATTAAGGCGTTTACATCAATCAAGTATTACATAATTATTTTGAGAATAATTATGGTCATTGTTCATTTATTTTTATTGGTTACGTAAATTTATTACGTTTCGCGATAAAGTACGTTTAGACATACCCGGAACCACGTTAATTAATCTACGCTTCAACAAATACCTGCGATTGAACCCAACACTCAAAGTTTTATTAAATTTACCCAAGTTAATATTACTTTACATTTTGCACATTAGGAAATAAACCAAGACTTATCAAGTTGCAAGTATACATTTTTCATATCAAGACTACACTTTATTTTACTTGCACTTACATAATGCAAGTAATATTTTTCCAAGATATTGCTAGTAAATATCTAACCAACGTAAGTCCTTAAAACCATGGGATAATCCCTACTTTATGAAGACATATAGACATAAGTATTAATGGCTAAGTAATGTACATATGATAGTTAGTATGACCTAGCTAGTTACATATTGAATTTGACCAGAAAATCCCCCATTTTCCTCAACCAATGCCGCCCCCCCTTGCCTCATTTAATACTTTGGACTAGCTAATAGTGTCTTGTACTATGCCTCTTGTAGTATATAAAGAGAAGTACTTGTAGGTAAAAACATATATCTCTTTCCTTATCAAAAATCAAAGCAAATCCTCTCGTTGCCTCTCTTCTAGGCCACGACATCAACACCCCTTTATACTCAATCCGTACCAAATCTTCTTCATCCTATACAAGCCATTACACATCATTCCTAAGATATACTAAGATTTTTCCAAGCATTGGTTAACCATTTTCAAGTGTTAAAGCATAGAAAGTAAGATTAGGGTTTCAAACCTAATCTAGGGTTTTTATTATTG
>BQNB010155910.1:0-15334 GCA_026074375.1 Tanacetum coccineum | reverse complement strand
CCAACCGCCAATGGCTATACTCAAGAGGCTGTTTAAGCTACTACGGGTAACTATAACTTGGGGGGTAATTCCTACCAACTGCAAGGTGACCGTAATTTGCTTAGCTATCGCTCGAATAATTACCTCGGACCAGCCGGTTTCAATCAACCGAATGTGCAAAATAATCAAAACCGATACAATCAAAATCAAAATCAAGGGGATTTTCAAGCCCCGAATTATCAAGCTCCGAACAATCAAGGAAGAGGGTAAAATTTCAATCAAGGAAACAACAATTATCAAGCTCCGAATCTTCAAGTCCTGAATCTTCAAGCCCCGAATTATCAAGCTCAAGTTGGACCTTCGAACGAGTTAACAAGTTACATGAAGAGTAATGAAGCTATTTTGAGACATATGCGAACTCAAATGACGAACATGAAAACTGAATTACGAAAAGAGTTCAAATATTCTCTCGATGCAAGAACCAATAAGATAGAGACCTCAAACATTAAGTGATGACCACGAAACAACATTTTAAGAACTTGAAAGGCGAATTTTCTTTCAAATGCAACACAAAATCAAATTCAAAGTACCTCAGGGTGCTGGATCACTTCCTATACAACCGTATTACTAACCCGAGAGGTGGAGAGGAGACTTGAAAGCAATCACTACCTAAAGTGGTGTTGCTTACGATGGACCTATGATTCCACCAACTTCTTATTCTCTTCCTAAGGTGGTGGAAAGTGAAACCGAGGTGACAAAGGATACGGTACAACCGAGTACCGAAAACATCTAACCTATGGTTGTCCGAGTTCCTATTCCGGATTCCGAAGTTGCTCCAAAGTCTAAGCCTAAACCGTCGATACCTTATCCTTTAAGACTTAATGATCAAAAGCTCCGTGAGAAAAATAATCGATATTAGCTTCATGGATGCTCTTCTTCATATGCCGAAGTTTGCTTCTACGTTTAAGAGTCTTCTAAGTAATAAGGAAAAGTTGTTCGAATTAGCAAATACTCCGTTAAATGAAAATTGCTAGGCGGTGATCCTAAAGAAGTTGCCCGAAAAACTTAGAGACCCCGACAAGTTTTTAATCCCGTGTGATTTTCCGGAGCTAGATGAATGCTTAGCCTTGGCCGATCTTGGCGCTAGCATTAATCTAATGCCTCTTTCCGTATGGAAGCAGCTTTCGCTCCCGGAACTCACTTCGACCCGCATGACACTTGAACTCACAGATTGATCGACCGTTCACCCGAAAGGAGTTGCCGAAGATGTTTTTGTGAAAGTAGGAAAGTTTTATTTTCCGGCCAACTTTGTTGTAGTAGACTAAGATGTTGATCCTCGGGTTCCCCTCATCCTCGAGAGACCTTTCTTGAGGACGGAAAGAGCTTTAATCGATGTTTATGGTGAAGAATTAACTCTTCGAGTCGATGATGAGGCCATTACATTTAAAGTCGGGCAAACTTTGAGATACTCCCGTAGTTACGAAACGGTTAATAAATTCAATGTCATAGACGTTGCTTGTGAGGAGTATGCTTAAGAAGTGCTCGGATTTTCAGATAGTTCGACAAGTGGCAATCCCACTCCTTCGGATCCTATCATCGCTTCTTCTTCCCCCTCGTTCACTCCTTTTGAAGGAGGATATTTCATTTTGGAAGAGATTGAGTCCTTTTTACGTACCCCGGAAGAGCTTTCTAATTTAGATGATGATTATTATGACATGGAGGGAGACATTCTTTACCTTGAAAAATTATTAAATGAAGACCCTTCTTCGACTCTCCTTCCGATAAAGAATGATGACCTTAAGCAAGTTGATGTTACTTTGACGAAGGCTTCAATCGAAGAACCACCAAAACTTGAGCTTAAGGATTTACCTTCTCATTTAGAATATGCATTTTTATAAGGAACCGACAAATTACCCGTCATAATTTCTAAGGAGTTAAAAGATGAAGAAAAGGCCGCCCTTTTAAAGGTTCTTAAGTCACACAAACGGGCCATCGCATGAAAGATTTTTGACGTTAAGGGTATCGATCCTAGTTTTTGTACTCACAAGATCTTAATGGAAGACGATTTCAAACCGGCGGTTCAACATCAAAGAAGGGTGAATTTGAAAATTCATGAGGTTATCAAAAAGAAAGTTATCAAACTCCTCGATGCCGGATTGATTTACCCTATCTCCAATAGTCCGTGGGTGAGCCTCGTTCATTGTGTGCCTAAAAAGGGTGGCATGACCGTAATTAAAAATGAAGAAAATGAGTTAATACCCACTAGGTTAGTTACGGGATGGTGAGTTTGTATTGATTATTGAAAGCTTAATGATGCCACTCGTAAAGACCATTTCCCATTGCCTTTTATGGATCAAATGCTAGAACGTTTAGCAGGAAATGAATACTATTTCTTTTTAGATAGATTTTCCAGATATTTTCAAATACCTATTGACCCGAAAGACCAAGAGAAGACCACCTTCACTTGCCCTTATGGGACGTTTGCCTACCGACGTATGCCTTTTGGTTTATGTAATGCTCCAGGAACGTTCCAAAGGTGCATGATGGCCATTTTCCACGATATGATCGAGGAAACAATGGAGGTCTTTATGGACGATTTCTTGGTTTTTGGAGATTCTTTCTCGTCTTGCCTCTCCAATTTAGACAAAATGCTAAAACGGTGCGAAGACACTAACTTAGTTTTAAATTGTGAGAAGTGCGATTTCATGGTTAAAGAAGGCATAGTCCTCGGCCATAAGATTTCAAAGTCCGGGATTGAGGTCGACCGAGCTAAAGTTGATGTTATAGCTAAACTCCCTTATCCGACTACCGTCAAAGGCGTTTGAAGTTTTTTAGGTCATGCCGGGTTTTATCGTCGATTTATTCAAGATTTTTCTAAAATCGCCCAGCCAATGACCCATCTTCTTGAAAAAGAAACCCTGTTTGATTTCTCAAAAGAATGTATTGAAGCATTTAATATACTTAAAAAGAAGTTAACTAAAACCCTGATTTTAGTTGCCCCCAATTGGGACCTACCATTTGAAATTATGTGCGAAGCTAGTGATTATGCGGTAGGTGTAGTCTTGGGGCAACGTAAGACCAAGCATTTTCAGCCTATACACTATGCAAGTAAGACCATCACGGATGCTCAAGCACATTACACTACAACAGAAAAAGAGTTATTAGCCGTGGTGTATGCTTTTGAGAAATTTCGGCCTTACTTAGTCTTATCGAAGACCATAGTGTATACGAACCACTCAGCTCTTAAGTATCTTCTTGCTAAGTAAGATGCTAAACCGAGATTGCTCTGATGGATTATCCTACTCCAAGAATTCGATGTTATTATTCGTGATAAAAAAAGAGCGGAGAATCTCACAGCCAACCACTTATCAAGACTAGAAAATCCCCATCAAAGTGATCTCGAGAAAAAGAAAATTATGGAAACATTTCCTCTCGATACACTTGGGATGGTTACATTTCGTGGTGATCCGAGTTCCTCAAGGTTTGCCGACATTGCAAATTATCATGCGGGGAATTTTATTGTGAAAGGGATGTCGTCCCAACAAAAGAAAAAATTCTTTAAGGATGTTAAGCATTATTTTTGGGACGACCCCTTTTTGTTTAAAATATGTGTGGATCAAGTGATCCGGCGGTGTGTTTACGGCCAAGAAGCCATTGATATCCTCACGGCTTACCATAATGGACCCACCGGGGGACATCATAGTGCACACTACACCGCTAAGAAAGTCTTCAATTCTGGTTTCTATTGGCCGACTATTTACCGAGATGCCCATGACTTGGTCACACGGTGTGACGCTTGTCAACGTCAAGGCAAAATCTCGCAACATGATGAAATGCCTCAAAATGCAATTCAAGTATGCGTGATTTTTGACGTGTGGGGCATCGACTTTATAGGCCCGTTTTTATCTTCTCAAGGAAACAAATACATTCTCGTAGCCGTCGACTATTTGTCTAAATGGGTTGAAGCAAAAGCGCTCCCCACTAATGATGCTCGAGTTGTTGTTAAATTTTTGAAATCTCTTTTTGCCCGATTTCGAACTCCTCGTGCTATAATTAGTGATCGCGGTACTCATTTTTGTAATGATCAATTTGCAAAAGTTATGCTTAAGTATGGAGTTACTCACTGTCTTTCTACCGCGTATCATCCACAAACAAGTGGACAAGTAGAGGTTTCAAATCGTGGTTTAAAACGTATTTTAAAAAGGACCATAGGAGAAAACCATGCTTCATGGTCCGATAAGTTAGATGATGCATTATGGGCCTTCCGTACTGCCTTCAAAGCACCCATCGGGTGCACTCCTTATAAGCTCGTGTACCAAAAGGCTTGCCATCTTCCTATCGAGCTTGAACACAAGGCCTATTGGGCCTTAAAGCATTGTAATTTTGACCTTAAGACCGCGGGTGATCACCGAAAAGTTCAAATGAATGAATTAAATGAACTCCGGGATCATGCTTACGAGAACTCTTTAATCTATTAAGAGAAAACGAAGAAGATTCATGATTCTAAGATTAAAAACCGCGTTTTCAACGTTGGTGATCGGGTTCTTCTCTTCAATTCTTGATTAAAGATTTTCTCGGGTAAGCTAAAAACCCGTTGGACCGAACTGTTCACCGTTGCTCAAGTTTTCCCTTATGGAACCATCAAGTTATCTCAAACAAATAGACCACATTTCAAGGTGAACGGTCATAGACTTAAACATTATTTTGGAGAGGACACACCACAAATGGTTGTCCCGGATCTCCAAACTTCCCCATGGACCACTAAATTCGGGGTCGAGTCAGGCTCGTGACTCGGTTATCAAAAACAATAAGTGTGATGTGAGGGGGCTCGCCTCTTCCTTTCTCGTGTTTCGTGTTTTGTGTTTTGTGTCTTGGATTGCCCGGATTATGAAGACTCTCGTGCTCGTGGTTTTGTCCATCGTCCACTCGATCTTCAATCCTTCGCATGCTTATATACGGGAATCCGATATCCTAGATCTTATTGATTCACGTTTATCTATTAACATACTTAACAAACGGCTTTAGATTTGCATAGAGACCACTTAATATTTGGATTATGCCTTGAAATTAGTATGGGGGTAACAGTCTCACATTGAGGACAATGTGTAGTTCTACTATGGGGGGATCTTTCGATTTGATCTTACTTGCATTTGCCTTGTCTTCACGTAACCCCGTTTTTCCATCAAAAATAGCAAAAATATGCCAAAATTAAATTTTTCAAAAATAGAATAAGTGTTTTGACACATAGTTTTGTCTTTTTAAGGAATAAATTTTGACTTGATCGAGCATGTTGTGCTCTAGCTTGCCCCTTAACTTATATAAATTTAAGCTTTTGCTAGTCTTTTATACAAGAAGCTTTAAAACGCGAATTCTAGCTTGAAAGAGCCAAGAGTTTGCAAGTTTCCATGATAGACTTTAAATATGCAAAGCTTGTTTATTAGACTAAGCATTCGCGGATCTTTTTATTAAAGATTTTAAATTTGCAAAGAACGAGAAATGATAGAGTTTTATATAAGTTAGATGCTAAACATGGAGTAGCTGGTTCTCTTTAAGGCTCATAGAGGTTAATTGTGGCTTTTTGCTCCCATCTGCTTAATAAACATTATATAATTGTTGAATAAATAAAATTGCTTTAGGTTTTTGCGATTCTTAGTTTAAATCACTTCGTAGAGATTCCTTCTGGTGAAAGTAAGGTACACATCGAGGTTTTGTCAGTGTTGTGGGGAAATAGGCTACCGATTCCTGACGGCTCGCTACCGTTGTCTAGGTAGTTAAAAGACCACAGGACTTGAAATTTGGCTAATAATAATAAGTTATGTAATAAACCGAAGCCGAAATAAGACCACTACCTCTTGCCGGCTCACAACCGATGTGGTAGTCGTTTAAAGGGTGGAGGTAATAATAATAAAAACTGTGGGCTAATAAAAGTTTACTGCCTCTTGCCGGCTCACAACCGATGTGGCAGTCTTCTAAATAAGGCACATAGTAATAATCCGAGACTGATAAAAGTTTGCTGCATCTTGCCGGCTCACAACCGATGTTGCAGCCTTCTAAAAGGTCGAGGAATTTACCGAGGTCGAAATAAGACTCCTGGACCATGGTCGGCTCGCATACCGATGTGGCAGTTGTTTAAAGGACCGAGGTTTAATAATGTTGCAATAATAATAATAAAGCCAAATTTCAACTCCGGGGTTATCTAAAAAGGATAACCCCTAAATCATGCGAAATTAGAACCTTAATGTGGACCTTATTCTCACCATATCGTCTCTTTAGGAAAGGATTTCAAACTAATTGTGGTCTAAACCGGGTTTACTTTATGAGAATAAGACATTAACTTATTTGTCACAAATAATAATAATAAAATCTTTAGAGGATTTAGGAAATAAGGGAGCGGAAAGTAGCTATACATACACAATTAGCATTTATGAGTAGTATTAGCATTTTAACTTGTATTTAACAATGATTTCGTTTTTAAGCTTGGTTTGGGGCGGGTGAAAAATCAAGGACGATGAATTTATCCTTTTAGTGTTTCTTGTTCCGTAAAGTTATGATATGTAAGAATGATAATAATAAATGCATAAAAATAGGAAAACGGGGGGCTTCTCAAAACTAGTGATTTTCCCTTAGATGAACATTTAGCTACTTTTCGAGGTAATTAGTATAAGGGGGTTGAAATTCTTGGTTTTCTAAGTTTGTATTTATGATATTGCGTGAGGACACGACAATAACTTAGTATGGGATATTTTGATATGTGCTTAAATACACATACCTTTTACCTAATAAAATAAGCTAAAAAGACCAATAATGACCAAAAATATACAAAAATGCATTATATTCGTTTGTATTGTGAATTGTGTCTTGCAGGTAACGGATATTGCACAAAAGGACAAAAATATAGCAAAATGGACAAAACCGAGCACGGGAATAGAAAGAGCACGAGAAAACAAAGCCGAAGGCGTAATTATTTTTAATAGGCCAACCCGTACCCATTTTAATAGGTCGGGTCAGCCCATTAAGAATAATACTTATAAAACCTAAACCTTAAATAAACTTATCCAATCCATTTTCTGTCCATTTAACCAAAGCCCAACTATACCAAGTCAAAGCCCAATCCCATACCCGGTCAACCCAAAGATATTAACAGGGTCAAACAAGTCAATTTCACTGTTTATCCTTCTCCCCTTTCCCTCCCATTTCACTTTCACCATGCACCAGGGTAAAACCACCCAATCACACGCTCTTAATGCTTCTAGAAGGAAATTGCTGACACATATGACACATTTGGGAGCCACGCTGGCAATCCCACATCATTTGATTGGATGATGGGATGTGTAAGCAATCCAACGGCTCTGATTGGATGGATTAGAGGCGGTTATTGATAGAGGGTCAAGATTAGAGGATTGGGGAGCGTCCTGAAGGCTAGAAGGTTCCTCTCACTCCTATAAAAGGAGGCCTCTACACACAGAATGAGACATGTAGTTTTTAGCTTAGCTTTTAGTAATTTAGTAGCTTATTGTAGCTTGTAGCTTAATTTTCATGTATTTTTCTTTTCCAAGTATTGTAAACGTTTGTTAATCAATAAAATGATGTTTAATTTCAATTTGTGTCTTATTCATTATATTTAATGCAATTATGGTTTAAATGTTAAAAATCTCCTAATAAGCTCTTATAAGGTCTGAATCACTATATAAGCTAGCTATCATTCATTTAAGCCTTAAAAAGATTAACTGAATGAGCATTCACTTAAAATTTCACCACAAAAATACCTCAACTCTAATTATGGAAGATAAGCCAAAAAGGGAAGGGCTTATAGACAATACCAGCTTGTTTTAAACAAGCTGGAGCTTGTAGAATAAGCTCTTAAGAGCAATATTTGATTCCTGTTTAGCTAGAATCAAGGTACATCTCTATTTTAATTTTTAGCTTATTTTCATGTTTAGCTTATCATTCTGCTTATTCTGCTTAAACTGCTTATTATAGTTTAATTGTTGCTTAATCTGTCTTTAATTTACTTATTAGATTTAGTTTTAAGTTTTCATAATCTGTTTTATTCATTTACTAAAGTTTTCATTAAATCTGCCTTAATATGCCTTTAAACTGCTTAGTGAGTTAGTGCTTATTTCAGAGTTCATTCTTGTGTTCTAATTGCTTATTTGCCTTTAACAATCATTGATTTAAATCTATTCTAAGCCGGCATGCGCCAAGTTTTTTAATCTGTTTTAGTTTTAAAATGGTTTTAGGAAATTCAAAGGAGTGTTTGGGTTAGTGGTTTTATTCTAAGTTGAAACCTGTTTTGGTCATATTGGTTGAGAAATCCATTTTAGATTAGCTTTAAATCAGTCTTAATTCAAGTTTAATAGGTTTAGATTCAGTTTTAATTAGTTTTGTAGTTTAGTTTATCTAAATTCTATATCTGCTTTTTAAACAGGTACTTAGGTTCTGAATTTGTTCAATTTGGTTTAGTAATACATTTGAGGCTTTAGTTGGTGCTTAGTTTATGTTTATAATGTGGTAGAATAGTTGTACTTTAGGTTTGCATTTACCATTTAAAGTTTTACTCAAATCTGTCATATGCGTCAAATACATATGCAGCTTATAATGTGCAAGATTCAATGTTATTTTAGGGTAGCTTAAGAGTGTTTTAGAATTTGTAATTCCTTGCATAAGTAGCTTATAGTTCAATCTCCATCTGTTTGGGCTTAGTTTATAGTTTAGAGCTTATTTTACTAGCTTATCTTAGGTCTAAACTTATGCTTTCAGTTTTGTTTAAAAATCTTAAAAAGCCAAAATCAGTTTAAACTGTCATCTTTTTAGTAGCTTTCTAGCTTATTTAGTTTGCTTATTTTTATTCCTTAGGACTTATTTAGTCTAGCTTAAGGTATATTTTGAGCTTATTTGTTTCACCTTTAGCTTATTAAGTTTTTAAAAAAAGAAACAGGTTTAGCTACTTGAGTCTTAGTTTTGTTAAGCCAATATGTCATATTCATAGTCCTTTTCTAGCTTATTTTGTTTAGTTTTTTTATCTGAATTTCAGCTTATTTGAGTTCTTCAAGTATTAGTCTTTATCTCTTTTAAGTTGTTAGCTTATACTAAGAGCTTATGTATCCTAAATCTTAGCTTAAATTTGGTCTAAAAGTCCTCTTTAGTTTTTTTAAGCAATCTGTCTTAAAGGTTATTTAGTGTTTTTCAGCTTATTGTCTTTGCTTATTTTTAGTCCTTAAAGCTTTTCAGGTCTATGTGAGGATATGTTTAAGCTTATTTACTTTTCTTATTAGCTTATTAGAGAATTGCTAATGCTTTTAAAAGCCAATTAGTTTTAGCTCTTTAAGTCTAAAAATTTCAAACTGTCACCTTTAAGTAGCTTATTTCTAGCTTATTTGTAATTTTTAGAAAAAGTGCTTTCATCAAAGTTTCTTATTTTTATTAGTAGTTAGCTTTTTCAAAAAGAAAAATAAAAAAAAATATTTTTTTAAAAAGAAAGGTCACAGGGGTCGAACCTGTGACCTCTCCTTTATAACACCAACACCTCAATACACACACTCATCACCAACTGCCCTTGGGTCTTTTTCAATTATACATCCACACAATTAATCTTTTAAACCTTTTTTACCAAATAAGCATTAGCCTATTTGCTTATTTAAGCTTATTTCAATAAGTTGTTTGCCCTATTTTATTTTTTCCTAGACCCTAACTAACATAGCCGATACATACAAAACAAAACCCTAATTCATATATATATTTCGACCTGCCATCTCTTTTAAACTACAGTCATTATAAATTGTTCAAAGACTTTTCTGATTTTTTTCAGATTTTTAATAATTACTTTAATATTATTTTGTTATTTTCAGATTAAAACTGTTTTTTAATTCATAATAAATAAAATAAAAGTCAAAAAAAATATAATTCTTTTTTTCTAAAATTATTTTTAATCATTTAGGATTTATAAAAAATAAAAAATAGTTTTAAGGTTAAATTTTAATAGTTTAGGTATTAAGTCGCGTTTTTAGATTCTCGTTATCATTTTTTTGTGCTTATCTTAATTTGCTTTTAGTTTTTGCTTGCCTTTATATGTTTTTGCATGTTAGTTGTAGAAATAGAATCCAAAATCAAAATCCTTGAAATCATTCAAAGCACGCGATCACGAACTTAACCGATTCTCAATTCACACTTCGTCGGGATACGACTCGGGAAGATTTGAATTTTACTTTAAATAAAAGTAATCTTCTTAAATCCTTACTGAATACTGATTACTATACTATTATTGATATTATCCTTATATACGTATTTGGAGACCAATCAAGTAACATGTAACTAATTCGCTCAATTGCTCGGTCGTGACGAGTATTCTATCATAAGCTTGGCAAGGATACACATCTCCACCACTAAGGCCAAGGAGTAGCAAGTTTATAAAGGTAAATAGGGTTTTTGTAGGAAAGTTACGATTGCTCATTCTTATTTTTCACCATAAGTACACTTAACCAATGCAGCTGAAGCCACACATACTATGGCTCGTGTAACGACAGAATTGATAGAGTGGAGTGATATGATAGGTGATGATATCCCCATTCGAAAGTAACCAACGGTTAGGATTAAGGAATGATATATAGGGTAGGACCTTTCTAAACTTTCACCAAATGTCGGTAAACCAACGGAGGACAAGACATGCATACATGGCCGTAACGACGGAATAGACATGCACGCTCGTACAAATCCTCATTCTTGTAAAACCAACGGCTAATCATTAGGTGAGAGGGAAGTAAATTGTTGTTAAATAAAAATCAAGAAACAAATAGATTAAGACTAAGATACAAGTTGCTAGACACTTTTTTCATGACCGTTATCATGATAAAGACACGACTATTTACGACGTCTTGATCATAGATCAAAAACAACAACCAAAGTTGGCGTTCCCATAACGGTCAACTTCCCAATCATCCCAAAACATTACATACTCTACAAGGTAAGTGGCGATATCTACCACTTTGTACAATACTCTACATCGTCGATTTGTATCAAATAATAATCGATCCTTCGTGTAATTCCTTCAGTAGTTGCGAAACGATTATCTTCGAACTTTCCTTCTCTTTTTTGTTGTGATTTTTCAAATTTTTTCGATTTTTTTTGTTGCAATCTAACTATATACGAAACTCGGAGTAGTTTCACCATCTTCACGATCATAATAATTCCGGATAATTCCTTCGATAGTTCCTTCGTTCTTCGGACTCACCATTAATTGTGATGGTAGTAAAATCACATGAGTTTTGACTATAATATACATTCCCATTTGCAATGTGTAAATTTCCAACCGCACCAAAGATAGAAAATGACACAAGACTCGGGAAATACAAACTTTACACTTTAAGCAACTAGCAACTGTAAATTAAACTTAATCTAACAGGGTAGGTTAAGGTGTAAGGGTGTAACGAAACAAATAATTGGTGTAGTTCCTAAAGGATTGGCTCTACAAGCTGTTCTAGTGGATCTTCACTCTAAAGATGAGAGTGGAAAAGTGTTTAAACTGGAGGTTAACTAACCGGTGTAGTTAGTTAATAAACAACATGGATAGGATTTTTGGGTGTAATCCTAAAAATTACCAATGTAAACAAGTTACTCTAATTAAATCCATAATACTTATTATTGAGGTCTCGAGTGATATACCAAGCCAAGTTCTAAAGTTTACTACATCACCGGCACACTCATATTTTGTGGAATTTGGGTAAACATTTGGAAATGGATAGGCTTAATTCTCATAATATCTAAAAAGGGTAATTTTGTGCGGTTATGTATCAAGTAATTTTCACAAAAGTATGTGTTAGCCTCAAAATATTGAGTCGAACATGAAGTTCGTTCATTATGTATTTAAGTCTCGGTCAATTAATTAGTTAATGTTGTAATAGAATATTATCAGGTTTCGGGCTCGATAGTTAATCTAATATTGTATATGTTTCGGGTTTAATCCCAAGCAAAACCCGAGCCTGGGTCCTAGTTAAATATCCCGCGCGTCATTTAACGCGACGGGGTATATATGCTTTTTCTTCTTTAGAAAAAGTTAATTGTTTCAATATATAAAAATCTTCTTTTTCTCATTCTCTCTAACCTCTCTCTTCTTTCTCTCTCTAAAACAACTCAATCTTTCTTTATCTCTTTTCTTGGTTCGATTCGTGGTTCGTAATATGAAGTGAAAGTGTAAATCGGGTTCCTACATATGTGTATTTTAATTATGAATTCGTTATATGCGTATGCTTATTTGTGTATTCTTAATTCTTTATGGTTATCTGTGTATATATAATGTGAGGATTATGATTTGATTTTTCGTATGCTTATAGAATGCTTATTTGTGTATGCTTAATTACTGCTAGAAATTGTTAGAACACCCTTTCTTGATTTAGGTTATGGTTCAAGTTGAACTTTTTCTTCACATAAGAAACTAGTTCATTGTAATTAATACTTTTTCTGAGTGTAACACCGAAAGTCATTTCTTCAAAAACAAAATACAAATTAATTTCATCACTTGATTCACCCATTTTTTTTATTAACTAGTTATCTTACAAACCAATTGTTTGTATATATATGTAAATCTACAATTAATACTCATAAATAAACACAACAACCCCCATAAGAACTTTATACGTTTACTGCTCGACCGTTGACTACTCGACTGGCAACTGCTCAACTCATAAAGTACACTTTGATTTTACTATTAATAAATGTTTGTAAGTAACTTTGCATTTAATAAGCATAAATAAACTCAACAACTCCTATAAATATTTTGAAAATATACATAAGTGACTGCTCGACCGTTGAGCACTCAACCGTTGAGTGCTCGACCGTTACTGCTCAACTTTGTTAATTACACTTTAATTTGACACTTAATAAATTGTAAAGGAACTTTAAAATTAATAATCAAGTAACTACTGGAAAATTAATAAAAAATAAAGTAAGTTTATTAAGTTAATATGATTTTTATAAGTAGAGTACTCGACCGTTGAATGCTCGACCTTTGACTACTCGACCGTTAACTACTAGACTGGAAATAAATGTTAGTATGTAACTTTACATGTTAATAATCATAAATAAACTCACAACGCCCTATAAATTATAATAAATATATACGTAAGTGACTGCTCGACTGTTGAGCACTCAACCGTTGAGTGCTCGACCGTACTGCTCAACTTGTTAATTAATTTGTAAAGTAACTTTAAAATTAATAATCAAGTAACAACTTGACAATTAATAAAAAAGAAAGTCAGTTTATAAAGTTAATATGATTTTTATATCAGTATAGTACTCAACCGTTGACTGCTCGACTGACAACTGCTCAACTAATAAAGTACACTTTGATTTGACTATTAATAAATGTTAGTAACTAACTTTAATTTGACACTTACTAAATTGTAAAGTAACTCTACAATTAATAATCATAAAAATAAACTCAACAACCCCTATAAATATTTTAAATATATAAGTAAAGGGGGGGGGGAAAAAGTGACTGCTCGAGATCGTTTGAGCACTTCAACCGTTGATTGCTCGATACCGTTACTATACTGCTCCTTGTTAATTACACTTTAATTGACCGCTTAATAAATTTAAAGGAACCTAAAATTAATATCAAGTACGAAATTGACAATTTAATAAAAAAATAAAGTGAGTTTATAAAGTTAATATGATTTTTATATAAGTAGAGTACTCGACCGTTGAATGCTCGACTGTCAACTGCTCCACTACTTAATTACACTTTGATTTGACAAGTAATAATTTCATTATAAATTGTAAAGTAAATTTAACATAAATAAACTCAACAACAACCTAGTGCTTTTTAAATTTAATATAGTTTAAGGATAAAATATATTCTACACAACTACCTCGTACTATATAATACCTCATTAAGTTAAACTAACCTCGTACAAACAAATATACATTAATTCTCACTGATTTAGTTTGTTTTATCTTTACTTGTGCACAATATGTCTTCTGAAGGGTCGAACTCAACAATATGTAGTGATATAGTTTTTTGAGATTGGGTGTAAGTTCTTTAATATTAGTTATTTTTACCTTACAATTTTTATGGATTTTTAAACTTTAATTGAATAATTAGTATTTTTTATAATCTATACACGGGAATTCGTATAAATGTGATGAAATCGTTGTAGATGTTTTTTACAATGGTTGTTTCTGCATATTCCCGTTAAAATACGGTGGACAAGCTTTAGAGTTAAAGTTATCTAAGGTTAATAAGTTGTCTTTTAAGGAAATGGGTGATTTCTTGCTTGAAAAAGTAAACGAGGATATTTAGCATTGGTTTTATAAAAAACCAAATTGTAGCTTAGAAGATGGTTTGACTATAGTTGAAAATGATAGGGATGTCAAAAAAATTGTATGAAATGGCTGAATTGCATGGTTATCTTGAGGTGTATGTTGCTCATTTTCCTCAATACTTAGTAACTGACTACTATTTGAAGAACTTGTTTGTTGATAAGAATGATGCTGAGGTGACTTCACTACTTAGAAGTCACGAAAAGATTAAGAAAGACTTTCCTGGTGATACGATAAAAGAGATGATGGATTGGGAAATAAAAGAGCAATTATCACCTAGTTACCTTATATCTCCCAATTCTATTAAGCCTAAGGTTTTCCCAAATGACTTAAAAGGCAAGTCTCTTTTGGACGAATTTGATGAGAAAGCAGGTGACGGTTCTCGATCATCTAGCTCTACTGTAAATGATGTAAGGGCAAGTTTTATTGTCGACTTTGAGATGGATGTGAATGGTAAGGATGAAGGCGAAGATGTAGGTGACGAACGACTATAAGTGTTCACGTTTTAGTTGTTGTTGTTTCATTTTATGTTTCCTAGTGACTTAAGTTTCGTTTTAGTTGTCGTTTTAAGTTATAGTTATCGTTTCCTAATGACTAGGAACTTTATCGATGACTAGGAACTTTATCTTAATTTACATTTGGTTTATCTTGTAATTTCGTTTTAGTTGTTGTCGTTTTGTTTATCGTAGTTGTTGTCGTTTTAAGTTATAGTTGTCGTTTCCTAGTGACTAGGGACTTTATCGATGACTAGGAACTTTATCTTAATTTACATTTGGTTTATCTTGTAATTTCGTTTTTCTACTAATGTTTAGGATAAAATTTAATGTTATCAATAATTCAGTTTAAGTTTTATTTTTATGTTATCACATTAAAAGTGTATTATGAAAAATATTCACCTTTCAACCACATATTTATTACTAATAAATATTAAACTAACATGAAATAAATATACTCATCCACTTTCTTTTTTCTCATTGTATATATACATCTACCATGAAGTAATTATATGTATACACCAAAACAAATTTCAACATCAAAATGG